>CADDIJ020001567.1:0-37669 GCA_902809745.2 Tetradesmus lagerheimii | reverse complement strand
CTGAAGCCGGGTGGGGAGGTAGCGGATCCTGCTGCTTATCGTCCAATCCAGCTGCTCAACTATGATTACCGCATCTTAGCTAAGCTACTTGCTAACCGGCTGCTGGCAGAGGCAGGCGATGTTATACACCCTGCGCAGTCCGCATTTTTGCAGCATCGGCACATTGGCGATAGCATCAGGCTGCTGCAAATGCTACCTGCTCTACTGCATGAGCAGCGGCAGATGGCGGTAGTTGTTTTCACGGATTTTGCGAAAGCCTACGATACTGTGGATCGCCCATTGTTATATGATGTGGCCCAAGCACTGGGTGTAGGGCAGGGTTTCGTCAGCTGGATGCAAGTTCTGCTGACGGAGACATACACATGCGCCACAGCAAATGGTTTCTGCAGCCCCTTCTACAAGTGTGAGGCTGGGGTGCGTCAGGGCTGCCCCCTTGCAGCTCTGCTGTATTTGTTCGTTGGACAGGCGTTGTTGTGCTTCCTGAAGCAGCGCGGCATTGGTATTGTTGCAGCTAGTCAGCAGCTTATAGCAGCACAGCATGCGGATGATGCCGAGGTGTTTCTGCTGTCGCTTGCGAATGTCCCCACTTTCCTTGGCTGCATGGAGGATTTTGCGGAAGCGTCAGGGCAGCGGTTGAACCCATCCAAGTCGCGTTTGCTGCATGCTGGGCGGCAGCCAGCAGCGGCAGCTGCGCCGGGTGGGGCAGCGCAGAATGTGGGCGGCATGCAGGTTGTGCAGCGCGCCAAATCTCTGGGAGTGTTTTTTTGGTGAGCGTGGCAATAGCAGCGTGGATTGGGAGGGCAGACTGGAGACAGTGCGTCGCCGCATGCAAAATATCAGTCGCATCTCCAAGCTATCTGCGTTTGGCAGGGCTTTCGCTGCTAATGCATATGCTCTGTCCACCATCCTATATGCAGCGCAGTTTGCCAGGCAGTTGCCAGCTAATGTGTCAGAACAGCTCAGCAGATGGACGGCAGCGCTTGTTGATGCTGGCTTGGGGCCTGAGGATGATCTTAGGCGTGCCCCTGGCATCCCTGGGGACTGTATGGCTGCACATCCTAGGTGTGGTGGGTTTGGCATTCTGCCCGTTCATCATCATTTGTTGTCTCGCTGGGCTTGTGAAGCAATCCCCCTCCTGCAGGGCGGTGCTGCACCGTGGGTGACAGTGGGACGGGAGCTGTGGACACAGTGGGGTAGCGCTGTGGATTGTTTCACACGCGCTGCTGCTGGGAGCCCTTGGGGCCTTGCATTGTGTGCCCGTCATCATATCTTCCCTGCGACACCTGCGGATGCCTGCTTGCCATCGCCTTTGCGTGTTTTGGCGATGGGTTTGCGTGCCCTGCCGCCGTTGCGTCATGTGGGCAACCAGCCTTTGGACGTGGATGGTTTGTGCTGGAGGCGCCGCTGTGGGCCAATCCTCTGTTTACAGTGGTACAGTCATGGCAATGGTTTGATCAACAGCGTCAGGTGGAGGTGGGCTTGGAACAGGTGGTGCCGTGTGGCCTGCTGGAGCTCCCTAAGCTACAGTGTTTGGGTCAGGCAGTGTTGCTGCTGTCAGAACTTGAACGTGTCTGTGCCTTGCCAGGGCTTTCTGCTCAGCGCTCCGCTTATGAGCGCGAGATATGGGGCACGTGGCTGCGCAGTAGACCGCAGTATGGTGATCGGCAGCAGGCTCGGCAGCATGTGCAGCATTTGCTGTCGTTTGTGCCGTCTGTGTGGTATACTGCAGCACGCGCGCACCTGGCGGCTGCCCAAGCTGCCGGTACGAGCGTTGCACAATTATCCTCTGTTTCTCCTGTGGACATTTTGATTGCGCGCGAACAGTTGTGTGCTGATTTGGGTTGGCAGCGGCCAGGGTCAGACGGTTTTATACGTTTGGCTGATCTGCAGGTTGCTGATGCCACGAAGCTACAACGTCTTGCTGCGCTTGATGCCATTGCGCCCCGCCATGCTGCCTTTGTTACTCGGGTTAGAGCCCTGGATGCCCTGCCGATGGCAGTCAGCCTGCCTGCAGTGCAGTCGGTGCTGTCTCGTTGGTGGCAGGTGCGGGTGGCTAACGTGTACAAGGAAGCGGCGTGGCGCTTGGCTTTGGATGCATTCCCTACTGCTCAACGTATGCAGACTACTGCCGCGTGTGCAGCATGTTCTGCTGCAGGGCCTGGGGTGGAGCATCATTTTTGGACATGTCCTGTTGCTATGGCGGTGCGGCGTGAGGTGGAAAGTCAACTAAGGGCGTTCAACTTGTTGCCGGCAGGTGCTGTACCGCCGTGCCGAGCTATATGGTTGGCGTGCCCCCCTCATAACGCTGTCCATCGGTTGGTGTGGGACATGGTCTGTCTTGCAGCAGTGCATGCTTTTGAGAAAGGGCGCAGGGCAGCGTGGGCTGTGTCAAGTGACCTTGGGGTACCCCAGCTGGTGGAGCAAGTGGCTGTGAGAGCAGCAGTAGGTGCTTTTTGGGATGCACTTGCGGACTTTGCTGTTACGGCTAGGGTGCCGTCACGGTATAGAAATCGGCTGCTCACACAACAGCCTTTTATTGCCTGGCATACTGTGTTGCGTGGCAATGGTTTGTGTGTGGTGCGGCGGTGATGGCCTTCTTCTCACTGTGTGTACGTGCTTTCTCTGTGAGCTTCTGACACGCCAGAGCTAGCCGTCTTGCTTTGCAGGAGCTGTGAGTTGCCGTGTCGCTGCTGCAAAATGTAGTTGTGCGGCCCTTGCAGCAGCTGGCTTGTCCTCTGCTCTCTCTCCCTAGTTTGTCGCCTCAGACCGCCGCCTGCCAGGCTGTGTTGCTGCTGGTGGGTGATGTTCTGTGGGTTCAGCCCGCCCGCTACACTGCATAAAGTGCAGCTTGCTGTCACTGACACTGTTTACACTAGTCCTTTGTTGCCTTTGTTTAGCATCAACACTGCGTGTGCTGTGACTGACGGCTTTGCCTGCAAGGCCATATGTCAAGTTACACACACAGAGAGACTTTCTGGGGTGAGTCTCCTTGAGTGACAGCCTGTTTTGCTGAGTCATCTGCGACGTTCCAGATTTTCGGGCGTTCGTTGCAACGTAGTTGCCTGTGCACACCGTGTAACCCCTCTTCTTCCAGTGTGCTCCCACAGTGACTTACTAGTGTCCACTAGGGATGCAATTTGCCCTTGAAATGATCCCTAGTGATCCCTAGTAAGTCCCTAGTGAACTCTAGTGAACCCTAGTGAATTCCACTAGTGTAGGGGCCCACTAGGGGGCACTAGGGATGCTACTAGGGATCAGCCGTAGTCATAGTGATCAAGTCTCTGCCATCCCAAGCACACAGTCTAACCCGTTCTATGACATCTGATGTGCCACATCAAGAAGCACAATGAGATTATTGCAGAGCTACTGCTGCCAGCAGCTCAGAAACCTGGCACTCCTGTGTTCGCACACCCCGGGCAGTTCATGGAACTTCCAGCCGCATCAAAGCAGCAGTGCCTCACCACACCAGCCCCTGTACAGTGTTCTGTACAATGTAGTACTGTCACAGCCTCGGTCCGGCCACTGAGTGGGGACTCACAAACACATGGATCCACCTAAAACCGTTCACTATACATGCAAACTGTGCACATGCACGGGTACTGTCACACATGGCAAGCAACCGCTCTGTACAGGAGACGTGCACTGTGCATTGCTGCTACCTGTAGCACAGCTGGGTATCGGCTGCAACTCAACACACGAGAGGCCGTAAGCCTGTGCGGAGTCCACAGCAACTGATGCAACTCATGTTCATGTGACTGCAAACTGCGTGCTATGTATTGCGTTGGTAACTGCCAGTTGATAGAAGTTCTATCATACACTCAACAACACACATGAGCATCACCCATCCAAACATGTTGGTCACTGACCAGCGACTCATGCGTTACAACAATTGAACATAACACTGATGCAGCACCAGGGGTGTAGCGCAGCCACTGTAGTCAGAACAGTTGACTAATGGACTGCGCGGGCCAAGCGCCCTGGTGGAAGGAAAACAGCAGCAGCAGCAGCAGCAGCAGCAGCTGCTGCTGCGCAACACACAGCATGCCGCAGCACACAGCACGGCACAAACATACATCATGAAGCAAACATACAATATGCCACAATCTACTTGTGTGCAGTGTGCATGCGGTGTGTGCTGTTGCTGCTGCTGCCGCTTCCTGCCTTGCTTGCTGACTCAATTCAGTCACAGCAGCAAACTGCGCCAGCGTGTGACATGCGATAGGAAGCTGTTCAGTTCAACTGATCTGTCTAAGATCTAATCAGTTCAACAGATCTGTACTTAAGATCAAGCGTGCCTGCAAGCATGCTTCCAATGGCTGCATACGTGCAAGCGGAAGTGGGGGCGCATGAGGTCTTCCTCACCGTCACAAACAAACATGCGCAGTGCAGCATGAT
The DNA here is from genome assembly GCA_902809745.2 of Tetradesmus lagerheimii. Lineage (NCBI taxonomy): Eukaryota > Viridiplantae > Chlorophyta > Chlorophyceae > Sphaeropleales > Scenedesmaceae > Tetradesmus > Tetradesmus lagerheimii. The sequence continues at coordinate 33,274 of CADDIJ020001567.1, read as the reverse complement.
TCAGCACCTGCTGCCTGCCTGTCATTGCAGCACAACACATGCGGCTGCACAGCCACACAATGCCAAAGAAAACAAGCCTAGTATTAAGCTAGCTGGTGGTTGCCCTGCCTTGCGTGTTGACATGAGTCATGGCAGAAGCACACTGGGCCACCTGTGACACTGTCGCACAGTGTGACATGCAATACGACGCTGTCATGTTGTATTTGGCCATGGCAGCTCATGGCTTACAGAGCGCACCCACCATGCCTCAGCCTCAGCCAGGCAAACGAATTAACGCTGACAGCCACAGAGCGCAGCATCCTATGCAGCATCCAGTAGGCAGGGTGCTCTTGGTGCTCGTAGTGCGTTAGTTGCTTGCAGCGTCCGCAGCATGCCACAAAGCGTAGGCTCCACGCCAGCATGTTTCTAAAGATTTTCTTATTGGTTTTTTGAAGGTGATGGTTGTAGGACCATCTACGCTAGCACCTTCGATTGTGCCGCATCTCACATCTTGCTGTACTACATGACTCATCTGCTGCTGCTGCTGCTGCTGCTGTGTCCAGCAGCTCACAGCCGCTGCAGTGGTGCAGCAGCACGCTGCTGCGCTGCCACACAGACTGCAGCCACACGGACTGCAGCCACACCTGCAGCCTGGGCGTGTCTGATTGATATACATGCTGTCAAGCTTCATGCGTTGATGGGGGCTGCTGGCGTCACTTTGTAGGAGGCAGGGCACGGCTGCTGCTGCTGCTACTGCTGCTGCTGCTGGTGGTGGTGGTGGTGCAGCAGCAGCGCTCGTAGGCGCTGTCACAGCGCGGTGCTGCAGTGGTGCAGCAACCACGCCTCTGCGCAGCCGGCACACAAACTGCAACATCTGCAACGCCTCTGGTTGGGGTGGATGAGTCTTTCAAGCTTCAAGCGTCCCTGAGGGGTGCTGGCGTCACTGTGTAGCTGGCAGGGCACTACTGCTGCTGTTGCTGCTGCTGCTGCTGGTAGTGGTGGTGGTGCAGCAGCCATGCCGCTGTGCTGCCACACCAACTGCAGCACGAGCTGCAGTGTCTCTGCCTGAGATAGTAGGTGTCAGGCTTCATGCGTTGATGCGGGGTGCTGGTGTAGGTGGCAGGGCACTACTGCTGCTTCTGCTGCTACTGCTGGTGGTGCTGGTGGTGCAGCAGCAGCTCACAGCCGCTGCAGCGCAACTGTGGTGTAGCAACCACGCCGCTGCAGCAACAACTGCAACGCCTCTGGTTGGGGTCATCCCAACTTATTTGAATCAAGTTTGTCAAGCTTCATGCGTTGATGAGGGGTGCTGGCGTCACTGTGCAGCTGACAGGGCGCTGCTGCATTGCGGAACTGCTACGGCGGCTGCTGCTGCTGCTGCTGCTGCTGCGGAAGCTCGGCTGGCGTCATTGTCAGCAGTGGGTGTCACATCATATGATGCTGCACATGGCCTCAAGGCGCGCTTTGACAACACCCTGAGGCCGAACAGGCCTAGGACCATCAACAACTGCAACGCCTCTGCTTGGGGTCACCCCAACTTATTTGGAATAGGTCTGTCAAGCTTCATGCGTTCATGAGGGCTGCTGCTGCTGCTGCTGGCGTCACTGTGTAGCTGGCAGGGCACTACTGCTGCTGCTGCTGCTGCTGGCGGTGCAGCTGACAGCCACCATAGCGCTGCAGTACAGCAGCAACCACACCGCCTGCAGCAACAGCTGCGATGCGTCTGCCTGCCGCTGCTGCTGCTGCTGCTGCTGCTGCGGAAGCTCGGCTGGTGTCATTGCCAGCAGCAAGGGTCACAAGCTGCACATGGCCTCAAGGTGCACTTTGACAATGCCCTGAGGCCAAACAGGCCTAGGACCACTGTTACATCTGCTCGGCTGGTGTCATTGTCAGCAGCGGGTGTCACATGCTGGACATGGCCTCAAAGGTGCACTGCTGCTGCTGCTGCTGTTGAAGCACTGCTACGGCTGTTGCTTCCGCTGCTGCAGAAGCTCGTCTGGTGTCAATGCCAGCACCAGGTGTCACATGCTGCACTACTGCTCCTGCACTGCACCATGCAGCTGGCAGCTGATGCTGCACAAGGCTGGTGTCAGCAGTGGGTGTCACATCATGATGCTACACAAGGCCTCAAGGTGCACTGCTGCTGCTGCTGCTGTTGAAGCACTGCACGGCTGCTGCTGCCGCTGCCGCGAAAGCTTGGCTGGTGTCAGCAGTGGGTGTCACATCATGATGCTGCACATGGCCTCAAGGCGCAGTGTGAGGACACCCTGAGGCCTAACAGGCCTAAGACCACTAACACATCTGCAGCAGCAGCAGCAACAGCAGCAGCAGCAGAGTTGAGCTCGCCTCAGTTGTCATCACTAAGACAGTGACACTCAGGCCGATCAGTGCTGGCGGTTTGAAGCTGTCATGCTGGCTGTTGCAGAGATGTGCTGTCTGGGTTGATGAAGAGCTTATGTTATGCTACTAATGTATGGTGTCTGGTTCTGCGTTCGCTGAACCATCATGTTCTGGCAGCATGGCATGCTGGCGCCACCATGGTGGCCATTGCATGCAGACAAGGCACGACTTGGCGAGTTTCGCGCCCATTCATCCATGCAGCGGACAAACAGTTGTCAAAACGCTTCAACAGCTCGAACAGCAAGGTGATAAACAGTATCTGCGAGGCTGCTTGATACCAGGGAAAGTGGGACGTGCTGGGTCTGGCAGGCTGGGTCACGTTTGTCCGGCAGCTCAAAGTGGGGACGTAATAAAGCATATGCGTGCTTATAGTTGATGAGTGTTGCATGCTGGTCTTCGGGGCGAGTGGTACTTACTTGCAGGACGAGTAGTGCTGTTCAAACTGTCTTGGATGCTGCTATAAACTTGATGCTAGAGCAGATCGTGAACATTTGCACTGAAGGATGTGCGCGTGTGTGCAGGTCGTCGTGGAGGGGCCAGGAGGGGCTGTTTCAGGTGAAAGGGTCGCAACATGACACACTTCGACAGGCATTGGCTCAAAGGCTCACTCTTAATCTATCAGGGCACGGTTCACAGGAGCTGCCCAGTCAGCCAAGCTGCGGTGGAAGCAGTACTTTCAGTCATCTACAGCAGCATGGGTGCCCTGAATTACGAGATGGACCGCGGCGCTGGGCAGTACAGCCTGTTTCAGCTGCTTGACATGCTGCTGTTTGCAGACGCAGTCGGCTGCAGCAGAGCAGTGCTAGGCCAGCTTGCAGGACTGCTGGGAAGCACTGTGCGACCTGAGCTAGAAATCATACTGACTGCAGACGGCAGCAGCGCTGCAGCCACCAGCACCCGCGGCAGGGGTGGGGGCCGATCTGGCCGCGGGCGCGGCGGACACAGCGGCAGGGCAGCAGCAGGTGCTGACACAGCAGCTGTCATTCAGACAGTGCTGCTGCATCTGGAGGAGGTGCACAGCGTTGAAGAAGCAGGCAATGAAGAAGACGGGGATGATGACGCGAGAGACGGCCAGTTTGTGCTGAAGCGTTGGCGCAGCAACAAAGACACCGTGGTGTGCCACCTCAGCGAGCAGCAAGAGCAGCAGCTGCAGCAGCAGGCAGCGCGGCAGCTGGAGTCGCTGCTGTTTGTTGGCTTCAAGCTGGACCTGCAGCAGCTGCTGCAGCCAGCGCTGCGCTTCCTGCGAACACATGTGTCACTCCTGGACCGCGTTATCCCGGAACAAGCCGACACGATTTTCACACAGCGTGTGCTAGCTGCAGCGGGTGGGACGAGCGGTGCTGAGCTGCTGTCGCGCGCGTGCTTGCAGCGGCCTTTGGGGCTTGGCTTTGGCATTGGCAGCATGTTTGGAGATGTTGAAGATATGGAGGCAGACGTCAATTATGTGTTCAACTTCAAGGGTACGCTGCTGCATGACTTCGACGATTTCCGCAAAGGCACCAGGATGGCGGTATATTTTGGTCGGCACAGCCAGCTGGTGATGCACACTGCAGCGGAAGATACAGGATCAGACTTAGATGAAGAAGTCCCTGACACTTGCTACTGGTATGACGTTGTGCTTGGGCCTAACCACACTTTTGTGAACAGCAGTGTGCAAGGCAGTGCATGATATGCACGATTGCAGCACGCGAACTCAGCAGTGCACTACAAATGCAGGAAGCACAGAGACCCCTCCTGCTGCTCCAACTGCTGCATGCTACTTTGTGTTGCCTGGGCCTGAGACATGTGGCTGTTCTCATGCGCGTGGCCCGTGGCAAGGCCAGGGGTGATGCTGTTGTGCACTTGTGCGATTTGAAGCAGTCATTAGAACTTCTGCTGAGCAGATCAACCACCGTAGTTTCGATAACTCGTGGTGTCTGTGCCGTGTGGTCCATCATCATTATCATCATCATCATCATCATCATCATCATCATCATCATCATCATCATCATCATCATCATCATCATCATCATCATCATCATCATCATCATCAAATTACCAGATCATGCCATAGCATGTGCCGTGTGGTTGTGTTGGGTCTCACTGAGTGGTAAGGCTGGCTATGGCTGAAGCGCAGCAATCTGCTGTTTGAATCTGCTGAATTAGGTGGAACATTGGGTGGGCTGCTGCATGCTGTACAGATTGCTGCTGCTGGTCAGGCTGTGCATGTTGCATGGCACGACCATCCTTTTCACTGATAGTGAACGCCCTACAATGTGTTGAAGTGTGTAGTAATAGCTTTCCTAGCAGCATGGCAGGTTCCGCATGCTGTGGGGTTGTGTTGCAGTGTCATGGCCTAGTGCATATGCGCGCGTGATGAGTGCAAGGATACTGCCCAGGCTGATCACTGCTGTTGAATGGCTTAGAAACCATCCGTTTATTGTGCAGTGGCAAGTATGAGGAGGTTGTGGTGCCAGATGTTGTAGTTCGCCTTGCAGATTGGCAGCCTCGCTGCTGAGCTTGAACCATCTGATGTGCTAGGCTAGCATAGCAGGTGCATGGGGCCTGGTGCACGCATTTCGTGCCTTAACTTCCAGTATTATCTGATTTATGCAAGACCGTGCTTCCCGCGCGGCCTGAGTGCTGATGACAGACACACAATGCATGCAATTGATGTCAGCCCTGAGCAGGACCAGGGTTTGGGGGGCATCTGCCTGCAGTGCAGTGCACAAGATGATGTGTGTGTTGCTGGCATCATATACTGAATGTTGATTTTGCGGTATATTTTCAGTCGCGATTGCCAGCGGACTGCGTGCTGTTCAGTACTCGGGACAGCTCACTTGTCGACGTGCTCTGCTGCTTCGCGTCAACCCTACAGCAAACGTCTTTAGCGTGATCACAGTTCATTCAATCCGTCACACCTGTTCATAGGAGTTTACGCGCAAGCTGAATACACATCAACAACAGTAACAGCTGTGCAGCAGCGTAGACCAGGACAGCCTTTTGTAACCGCAGCGATACTTCTATTTCACCTGTCAGTCCTACCTGTTATCTGCGTCAGAATCAAAAGCATCAGCATCCGGGGAAGGAGCTGCTGCTGCTCTCCAAGCCATAGACGCAACAGCAGGGGTTGGCGCACAGCGCTGCACCATAAACTAGCCCTCTAGATTCAGGCATGCACAGCAGTGTACGTCAGTAATTAAAGCAGAAGCTGCAGGAGTGGGAGCAGCAGCTGCAGGGGTGATGTCTCCACCGCCGCTGCTGGGGCTGGGCCTAGCGCTCGCTGCTGCAGCAGGCAACAACTTGGGCAAGGGGCTGCAAAAGGCTGCCACACGTCACCTGCCGCAGCTGAACCTGGGGCGCAGCGAGGTGCGCATGTTTCAAAACTGTCTGAACTTTGTTTGTAGGCCTTTATGTTGTGTTGCGGGAGCGGTGTGGAGTGTGCCGCAGCCGCGTTCCTGCAAGCAACATGCAGCTGTGCAAAAGGCTGCCACACGCCACCTGCCGCAGCTAAACCTGGGGCGCAGCGAGGTGCGTTTTGGTTCTTCTTGTTTACGTGGCAAAAGCAGTGTAGCGCGTGCTGGAGCTGCATTACTGCAAGCAGCATGCATCAGCGGTTGTGCATAAGGCGGCCACATGCCACCTGCCGCAGCTACAGTTGGGGCGCAGCGAGGTGCGCGTCCGTTGTATTTATGCTTGTGCCGTGTGTCAAGGGGTTCTGTGCTGACCCAGGGTTTATGCAGTAGTGTGCTGTGCTACCTGCCGCAGCTGAGCCTGGGGCGCAGTGAGGTGTGCGCCTGTCTGTGTTTATTTTGATGCTTCTATGTTATGTTGCGGGGGAGCAATGTAGTGTGTGCGGGAGCCGCGTTCATGCGAGCATCATGCGTATGCAGCTGTGCAGAAGGCTGCCACGCGCCACCCGCAGGGTGCAGCGAGATGTGTTTGATTCATGCCTGTGCGGTCTGTTGATGGTGTCTGTTGTGATACAGGAGTGTGCTGTAGCTGAGCGATGTTCCCACTGCATTGGTTCTTCTATACTGGGGGGTGGGTGGACGCACTTTTGCTGTTGTCTGTCAACGCTGCAGCAAGCTGGGTACGGCTGCAGCTGTTGCTCCTGCTGCAAGCCAGCTCAGGGCAGTCCTGCAGCAGCCTGCCACGCACCTGTGGTGCTGGCGTATCTGTCAAACCCTATTCGGCTTCTGTAAGGCAGCAGGCTGTTACTGTACTTGTTCCTTGTTCAAACTGCTTTCATGTCGCAGGTGGTGCTGGCGTATCTGTTCAAGCCCACCTGGCTGTTGGGGCCTCTGGTTGGGCTTTTCTATAAGAGTCTTTTGCTGTTCTGTTTGTATGTGTTGCTGCATTGCAGGTGGTGCTGGCGTATCTGTCCAACCCCACCTGGCTGCTTGGGCTGCTGCTGGATGTGGGCGGGGGAGGAGCCATGCTGGGTGAGTGGATGGTGACGGAACATAACATGCAATGATCAGTGCAGCACCAGACAGCAGCAGCTGCAAGCCATCAGGCTGCTTGGGCTGCTGCTGGATGTGGGCGGGGGAGGAGCCATGCTGGGTGAGTGCACAATAACAAGGAATGCTCAGTGCAGCTTGGCTAGCAGCAGCAGCAGCAGCAGAGCTGCATGCCATCCGGCTGCTTGGGCTGCTGTTGGCGGCAAGAGGGGGAATGCTGGGTGAGTGCACGGTGCCGGAACATAACATTTGAAGACCAGTGCAGCACCAACAGCAGCAGCAGCATGATCATCAGGCTGTTGGGGCTGCTGCTGGATGTGTGTGTGTGGGGGGGGGGATAATGCGGGGTGAGTAGGTGACCTGCGGCTTTGACGGTTGTTCTAGTCCAGGTATTGTAAAAACTCATAGCAGCAGCAGCATAGAAAAGGTAGCTGGATGTGGGCGCAGGAGGAGCCATGCTGGGTGAGTGGACGGCCTGGGGCTTGGCAATGTATGAGTTTGGTGGAAACCACCAGAGCAGCAGCAGCAGCAGCAGCGCAAAGTTGGCAGCTGCAGCTGGCAGCGTAGGAGGAGCCATGCTGGGTAAGTGGACGGCCTGGGGCTTTGTTGAGGTGTTCTGGGTTGAAGAGATTGTCAAGACCACCAGAGCAGCAGCAGCAGCAGCAAGTTGGTGGTTGCAGCAGGCGGGCAGGAGCCTTGCTAGGTGCGAGGATGCTGCCAGAACATAACAAAGTATTGACCAGTGCCGCAGCAGCAGCAGCAGCAGCTGCAAGCCGTCAGGCTTTGGGGCTGCTGCAGGATGGGGCAGGAGCCAAGCTGGGTGAATAGATACTCCTCCAGAAGCAACAACAGCAGCAGCAACAGCAGCAACAGCAGCAGCAGCAGCGAGGACAGCGGCAGCACCTACACATAAGAGTGCACTGGCTTCCCCTGCTCGATTGCTGCTGCTGCTGCTGCCGCCGCAGGTGCGCTTGCTGCTGCCCCGGTGAGCCTGGTGCAGCCTGTTGCTGCCTTTGGGCTGGTGCTGCTGGCAGGCTTCAGCCACTTTGTGCTGCAGGTGGGCCGCAACAACCGGTTTACCGCTGAACGTCTTGCAGCTCTCTTGTGTTGTTTTCATGTTCGTTTCAACGTTCTTGCATATGTGAACCTTTTTTCTCATCTGTGTGTGCACTTGACTGCAGGAGCGCCTGGGTCCCATCCAGTGGAGAGGCGCAGCGCTCGCCACTGCTGCTGCTGCTGCTGAGGTATGCTAATTGCTGTTGCTGCTGCTGCTTGGCTGCAGGAGCGCCTTGGTCCCAGCCAGTGGAGAGGCGCAGCACTCGCCACACTTGGCATAATCGGCATGGGCATCAGCAGCAGCAGCAGCAGCAGTGAGGCACACGTACCCGCTGCCGCCGCCGCTGCTGCTGCTGTAGATCAGCCACCTGCACCACCAGTACCAGCAGCAGCAGCAGCAGCAGCAGATGTTCCGTCGCCTGGCAGGGTGCTGTGCTGCTTCCTGCTGCTGCTGGGGTTACTATGTTGTGAGGTGGTGTGGCGTCAGCGAAAAGAAGCAGCAGCAGCAGCACGCAGGCGGCGCGGTGGTGGGGGGGCAGGGGTGGTGGGGTGTGGTGAGGCTGCTGCTGCTGCTGACGCGGCTGCGTGTGGGCTGGAAGCAGGCTGCTGCTTCGGGTTCAGCGCCGCTGCTGCACGCACAGGTGAACCGTCTGTAACTTTGGCACCTTCTTGGGTGTCTTTTCTGCTGCACAGTTGCGTAATCAATGTTTCGGTTGCCCTTGCGAGTTTGGGTTAAGCGCAGCTGCTGCTTGCACAGGTGGGCCTGCTGCGGTGCGTACGGTGTGCTATAGGTGGGTCATGCTTCTGTATTGAATTGTTGTGGGCTGGAGGCGGGCTGCTGCTTCGGGTTGAGCGCCGCTGCTGCACGCACAGATGGGGCTTCTGTGTTATGGCACTTTTCTGCGCTTACCTCTTGCTGCATAATCTTGAAGTAGATGTTGTTGATGGGATTGTGGGTTGGGATTCAGTGCTGCTGCTGCTGCTGCTGCTGCTTTAGGTTCAGTGCCGCTGCTGCTCGCACAGGTGAACCCTCCGCCTTGTGATTAATGTCGTTAATTGGTTGGGTGGATGCTGCTGTTGCTGCAGCGTTGACATACGTGGCAAACACCCCTGCTGCTGCTGCCGCTGCCGCTGCAGGTTTTCAGCTGGCGCGGTCCCTCGGGTGGCTGTTTGTCCCCTTAGGAGTTGCTGCCAGTTTGTGCCTTACCAGCAGCGGCTTTGTGCTGCAGACGCGGGGCTTCAAGCACGGGTCAGCACTGGTGGTCTGTACTACTGCGGCTGCGGCTAGCATCGTAGCAGGTGCGCCTCTTTTATTCTTCTAAGCATGCAGCAGTTTAGGTGCAGAGGTGCATTCATTGGTTGACTGTGGCAAAGCGGCAGGGTGTGAGATGAGCGTTGTTGCTCACATCGTTGTTGCAGCCTCTGCCATGCTGCTGCTGAACAACTTGCTGCTGCTGCTGCTGCTGCTTGTCTGTATGCATGCAGGTGTGTTGTGGGGCTAACAGTGTTGCCAGAGCCACAGCCATGCCGCTGCTAAACGAATTGCCGCTGCTGCTGCTGCCGCTGCTGTTTGAATGCATGCAGGTGTGCTGGTAGGGCTCACAGCGTTGTCTGAGCCTCTGCCCACCTCCCCGCGCCTCAAGCTGCTACTGCTGTGCAGCTGGGGCGCCATCTTTTGGGGTGTCAGCAGCATGGCAGGCTGCGAAGGTAACAGCGTTACTAACGCTGTTATTTTGGCGTCGCTGCACACGGACGGCAAGCAGAACCACAGCAGCAGCCATCACACCGGCATCAGCAGCCGCATGCAAGCTGTAGCACGGGAGCTGCTGCTGCTGCTGCCGCGGGGGTTGCGGCGGCAGCTGCTGCCGCAGCATGTCAAGCAGTGGCTAGGCCGTAGCGGCAGCAGCAGCGGCAGCCCTGTAGGAGTGTGGTGGGCGCTGTTGGGTAGGGCAAGTAGTCTGAAGGCTGGCAACGGCAGCAGCAGCAGCAGCAGCAGTTTGGACGCGCAGCAGCAGCAGCAGCAGCAGGGGCTGATGCCTGGTGCTGCTGCTGGAGCGAGCCTGCCGTTGAGTAGCAGCACGCCAGACTTTGCTGCTGTGTTGGCTCCTGTTGGGGGTGCAAGGCGGGCATAGTTTGCCAGCTACTGGCTGCGGCAACGGCAGCGGCAGCCCTCTTGACACCTGCATCGCTGTGTTGGCTCCTGTCAGGGGGCTTGTTGCCTAGTGGAGCCGCTGGCAGTGCCAGGCTTTGCTGCTGTGTTGGCTCCAGTTGCGGGGCTTGTTGCCAAGTGGTAGCCGCTGCGATGCTGCTAGTCTGGGAGACTCGCGGCTGGTTTGGCTTCTTTTGGGGGTGAAAAAGATGGGCTAGTCATCAACATGTTGTCATTGTGACTCAAATTCAATTCGGAAGCAGCCTGCGGAAGGTTGTTGATCATTGAAAGGGCTGGTTAGCGCTGGCTGCAGGAGGATGCTAGAACTACTGACAGCACATGATGTGCTGTTTGCTGAGCAGCAGCATGTCGCTGCAGCTGGAGTGAGCGGCTGGCAGTGTTTGGCTCTGAGGCAATCATGCATGTAATTTGCAGCGCGGCGGGCACAGCGGGAGGGCAGCAGCAGGTGCTGCTGAAACCGCAGCTTGCGATCAGACAGTGCTGCTGCATCTAGAACATTTCTACAATACTGGGTATGCAGATGATGAAGAGGATCGGGATGGGGAGGCAGAGGATGATGACGCGAGCGGCAAACCGGTGGTGCTGAAGCGTTCGTGGGGCAGCAAACACACCGTGGTGTGTCACCTCAGCAAGCAGCGAAGCCAGCAGCTGCTGCAGCAGCTGTCGCAGCAGCTGGAGTCGCTGCTGTTTGTTGGCTTCAAGCTGGACCTGCAGCAGCTGCTGCAGCCAGCGCTGCGCTTCCTGCGAGCACACGCAGATTGGATCATGTACACAGTGATCAAGGACCAAGCCGACACGATATTCACACCGCGCGTGCTCGCTGCAGCGGGTGGGGCGAGCGGTGCTGAGCTGCTGATGCGTGCGTGCGTGCAGCGGCCGCTGGGGCTCGGCTTTGGCATAGGCAGCATGTTTAGAGACATTGGAGACATTGAAGAGCTGGGGACGTTGATGTGTTGAGCTTCAACGGTACGCTGCTGCATGAATTTGACGGGTTCTGCAAGGGCACCACGATGGAGGTGCATTTCAATCGAACGGAGAGCTGCTGATGCGCGCTGCAGACGCAGGCTCGGATTCAGAAGAAGCAGGCCATGACCTTAACAGCTACACTCAATACCCGTTTGGCGTTGTGCTTGGGCCCAAGCACACTCTTGTGAACAGCCGTGCACAAGGCAGTGCATGATGTGCATCGGTGCAGGGATGCTATGCAGAAAAAGCTGCTTGCGGCATGGGATTTGGACAGTTGTGACGTGTGTCTTTGACGCTGTGCAAGCAACGGCAGCTAGTGCTGCAATGTTTGCATGGCGTGCCAGCAGTGCGACGTCGCATCATGCATTATAGCACAGTGCACAAAACGTGACTCACCAACGGTTGGTGATTGGGTGTCACCCCACCAGAGTCAGGTGCGGCACCAAGGCGTGGCGCCATCTGTTGCGTTCAGCAGCTGCGCGGTGTGGATGTGTGCTGGAACGAACGAAGCGAGGTCACCTCTAGTAGTGCACCACGCAGGCCTTGTATTGGCAAGTGAAGGCAATTGCTGTGGTTGCAATCACATTGGATGGTGATGTCACGTACAACATTGACAGTCGTTGGTGATCAGCAACGGCTGCAGCCTGGGATCTGAGTGACTCACCCTTGGCTTGAATTTGTACGCCACCCAGACTTGCACAAGGGTTTAGTGGGGCAACAACTTACTGTGCTGTACCAATACATGTGGTTGCTGGTATGGGTGCTGGTGTCCCTCTGGCGCCTCTGCCAGCTTGGTGCAAGGCTCAGCCTACTAGGCCAGCTGTTTGTTGCATGACGTCACTGCACGTTTGAATATCTTCATCATCATCATCAAATTACCAGATCAAGCCATAGCATCAACGCCATCGGCCCCGCGCCCCCCCGGGGCGGAAGAAAGAGGAGCACCGCTCCATTATGTTTGCAACTATTACGCACATCCCAAGCTTTCACAAGATACGCAGCAATGCTCCTAGACACCAGTCGGCAAACCCCCCTTGCTACCCCAAACATCATCAGAAACAAAACGCAACAACTTGGTCGCTGCATCAGTCAATGACAATACATTGCGCAATTTCCCAGCGCCACCAGCAACTGTCTGTTGCAAAACAGACCGAATCTCATCCAACATAGTATCTCTTTGAGCAGAAGTGGCAGGACAATCAAACATCAGATGTGACAAAGACTCAACTTTCTGACCACAAGCAGGACACGCTGTATTAGAATCTGCTCTGCTACCCCCATAACGACTGGTACGCTCGTGCACACAAAGACATCCCATGCGAACACGCATCAGCAACTCAACGCCACGTGTTGGCGCACCAGCACACAAAAATGGCCTGGGCCGTTTGAAGCGCATGGCATCAGCATGCGTAGGGTGAACATGCATGACGTAACGGCTCAAAGTAGAGTGTTGCAGTGATTCACAAGCAATTCTATCGGCATGCAACTTCTTGACCTGACAGCTGATCTGACTCTTGCATGCACTAGCGCGATCAGCCGCCGCTGCAACATCCACACCATACTTGCACAACAAACTCTGCACATACCTATGCCACGGTGTTACTGCAACAGCACCACTGAGGCGCTTCCACTCAGCAGAAAATACCTGACGTGGCAGCCTGGAATCCTGCAATCGTTGAACCCTAAAGTAATACTCCATTGCCCTCTGATGAAGCCACATGTGCAATGGCTTCACACCCCATTCAGCCAGCACAATCAAGGAGCAAGGACACTCTTTGCCACAACGCATTGCGCATTTAATCATGTCAGTCTGCACTTTGTCAATCTGCTGTAACTGCCTTGTAGTTGACGGGAAGGAGACAGTCTGCGTGTATCAGCCGCATCACAGCAGGGGTCTTCACCCTGTTGGGGTGACAGAGTCTGTCATCTCCAAGGCAGCATGTGTATGAAAACTTTGTTACATGAGGTCGCTAGCAACTGCAATCGTGCAGGGATGGATGCCCGAACAGCACCCAGGGTCCAACGTCCCTCACTTAGTGCCTGGCACCGTGCCATGTGACATGCAAGCATGAATGGTAACATGATGATGCACTGCACTGTTTGGAACAGCGTCCAACATGTGTACACTGGAGGCTCCAGGATGTTCTTGGCACGGCAGCGTGCAGGGCTCTCAGTCTATAGACTAGCCAGGCCAGTGCCTGGACACTTTCAAATGCGTGTGAAGCCTCCCACATCGCCTGAGGCGGCACTGCAAACATGTATGGCAAGCTGTGCACACCACGTGGCGCAGCACTGCACAAAAGCAGAACTACACTGCCAGTGTGGTCACCAAACCAGCTGGTGCGGCACCATAGCCTGAGGCAGTATCTGTGCACCAGCAGATGACATCTTGGTGGTGTGCAACAGCTGTCTTGCTTCCCAGCTTGCTGGCAGGAAGGCAAACAACAATTCGCCGAAGTTGGCAACGTGCAAGTCAACTCATTGATGCACAGTCATCACAAGTCAGCTGCAGTGAAACGAAACAACGTGATCTAGACAAGATAATCTAGACGTGCAGCAACAAAACATGTTATCTGGCCTTGCAGGTGCAACCTGCTCCCGGAGGGCCTCATACTGTAAAAGTAATAGCAGCACCAAGCAGCAAGGCATGCAGTGACACCCTTCCCCTGCATGCAAGGCTGCTCACTCACGCAAGGCTGCGCACGCAAGCAAGGCTGGCCTGACCCACTGTAATGCGCCGCTGACTGTTAATGCTGAACAAGTAGATCATAGCTGTCCAGATCCAGGAGCTTCCGGGGCACCAACCATTCTGCGTCCAGGGAGCATCCTCATTCTGTGACAGCACACCGACCCCGCACCACACAATGCAGCCCAGGCGAACCATTGGTCAATATACTTTGCTAATCAGCAACACAGACCACGGCTGTGGTTGGGGAACCCAAGGCAGCTAGCTTCTGCTGCCGCAGCCAGAGTCTGGCAGCCACTAGTCTGAATCATTGTCCAGAATATCTCCACACTTGGCTACACTCAGACAGCACCACGGTGCAGGTGTACATCTGCCTGGAATTGCTGAGCACGTGCGACCTCTTGAGTTGAACTTCACCTGTGAAAAGTATGAACTTCACCTGTGTGCCATGCATGACTTTCATAACAAGCCGCTTTGGTGGCCACTATGCTACATCATGTTGTGCCCAGATGCTTTCGGGAGACAGCCTACTAGTAGCAATGTGTGCCATGCAATTGCAGTCAAATTGCTGGGGCCTTTCCCCTCCTGCATACAAGCTCTGCGCTGATGAGTGGGAACAACTTGGCCCATGTAACAGAAAAGAAAAACAAGTTGACTAGTGGAACTACTGGTTCTTCAAGCTGAGCTTCACCCACATTGGACACCTGAGCTGAATGAACTCCAACAAGCAGCAAAGGGTACCTAAAATACGTCACAACGTAACAGACTAGCATGATGATGGTGCGCCAGGCGGCATGCACACAGTTCCCTCACGTGACACACCTGCCGGGCGTAAAGGAACTAATACTCAAGTTTACTCCACTTCACACTACCCACTGTTCAAAGCAGCGCATGTGCACAGCCTAGGCTACTGCCGAAACAGACGCTGGAGACTCCAACGATGATGGTTTCCATGGGTGATGCAGCCTTGGAAAGTGTGTGTGGTGCTACATGGCAGTATACAGCAGTGCATGGTGGCACTACATGTGTTCCTGACAAGCGCGTATGCACAGGCTGTTGCTGCGGCAAGCATAACTACACTGAGCACGTGGACAGGCTAACAGAGGGCCTGACAACATGCTGCAAACTTCGAAATGTGTATGACGAGACGCAGGACAGTACAAACGCAGCTACAAAAACCAACAGCAAAGACACTTCGTACACGACTGCAACAACAGAGGTAGCATTCCAGCACACATGTCTTCATGATGCTCACTCTACTGCCAGCTCACACAAAATGGATGTCAACACAAACCAACGCCCCATACAAACCATATGTCCACACAAACTAGATGTCCACACAAACCAGATGTCCACACACTGTGTGCTGTTGCTACACACAAACCAATCAGACTTCTCCTGCAGGCGCAGCGACCGGGTACTTGTCTGTCGTGGCCACATCAGCAGGCACATGCTCCTGTGGTGGCCCGTTAGCACGCAGCTGCCCGTTAATCTGCTGTCCAGCATATGACGCCTGTGCAGTCCTGGACGGCAAAACCTGATCAGGTGGCGTGACACAGCAGCAGCATTTGCCAGCCAGCCCTGGCATGTGGTTTGCGACCAACCCCCCAACACCAAATACAAAGCCACGGCACGAGCTCAGAAAGTCTCTCCAATCTATATGCTTGTACATTTGCCACAGCACAGAGATCACAAAGGATCCGTTCAACAGGACTAACGCGCAACCCATGAGTATGCCGTACACTGGACCAGCTTTGTATGTGCCTGATGGTATGAATGATAAGGCGATGTAACTAGTGATGACCAGGCAGCACATGGCATGCAGCTGAACACGATACGCAGCAGCATGTGCATGTGGCCGGGCCATCATCAGTAGGATCGTCATCAGCGAAGCATAGCGTTGGCAAACAGCGCTTGGTACATTGGCCCGATGGAGTGCCCAAACACACTCACAGCGACCAGCGCCTCTGTCTGTAGGACAATGACACATTCCCATCAGCAGAACTTGCTCTTGTATGCGCGGAACAGAAAGCCGTAGTGCTTGATGACATGGGGGTTACTCAACATGTGACGATATGACAGTGTCTTGTACAGAATGCAGGCAGGCAGGCCCACACAGACAAGCAGCAGCAGCGGCACGCCATCTCCAAGCGAGAAAACGCTGTGGTACCCTGCCCAGCACTGCATGTTCAGATCTAGCGCCCAAAACGACCCAACGGCTTCCGCAACAAATGGCGGGCTGGCTGGGTCATCTATGGGCACACATGCAAAGAGACTGAACAAGCTGCGAGCGATAGATGGCAGGAAGAAGAATGCAGCAACGAAGCCGCTGGCAAACAGCTGGTCTGCCATCCCTTGTCCCCTTGCCCTCGATTTGCGCGATAAAACTTCACAAATGTCACCTCCAAAAGCAGCAGCGCAAGCAGCATCGCCAGAGGAATGCATATGTACACCAGCACCCGCTGCATTGCTAGCGGCAAAGCACCCGCTGCATTTGAGCCACCCAGCAAGCAATCAATAGACAGCGCTTGTGGAGGCGCAGGCGCCCAAAACCACGCAACAGCTTTCAGTGGCGCTGTCACCGAGCTTGGAAACTCGATGTTCAAGCTGGCAAGGATAAGGATGTACTGCGTGTACAAAAGTAACGGTCGTAATAGCTCCCCTAGGTCGCATGTAGCACCCAAATGTGATCCTGATGCAGATCTCATCATTCTGTTGGCTGCCAGCGTTGATGCAACTAACAACTTCATAAACACCAGCAACACCACAACAGCCGTCACATACAGTGCAATTAGAGTGGCCTGCGGCATGCATTTGCTGCATGTGAATGGTTTGACTGTTGCATAACCGTCCGCACACACACACACAGGTTACCAGAGTAGCCAGGGGCGCATTGCAGCTCTCTGAAGGTGTCCTGCTGCCGGCAGTGCTCGTCAGTCTCGCATGCTGTCATTGCTGCCGTGTTTGGCTTGCAGGCTGAGGGATTTGGGCACCTGCAAGGCATTGCAGCAGCAGCAGCAGCAGTAGCCACAGCACTTCTAGCATCAAATGCAGCTAGGTCCCAACACAGGAAATGCCTATGCCAGCCGTGCAATAAAACTTGTATGCATACTATGTACTACATACACGTGTGTAGTACACGGGTGATAGGTGGGCGCTGAAGTGACACACAGGTGCACACCAGTATTGCTGTGCCCACAACATGCTTCATTTATCAACAGATTTTTATTACTATACAGTGGAAAGGCTCACACACACGCTAGCGCATCACGCACTATGTGGCACTGTTGCACCTTACCTATGGACCTGGTTTGAGTCTGCAGCAGACATCCAGAACCCTGGTTGAGGCAGCACCACAGACCCTCCAGGACACTCCGCGCCAGGAACACACACGCTGCACACGGCATCAGCCGGATTCAAACTGAAGTAGCCGTGTGGGCACGCAAGACAGCTGTCAGGGCTTGGTGTAACCTCCCCCCGTACGCAAGGCCTAACAGTAAGGCTCATATTGGCTGCAGGAACGTGGACAGCCTCTGGAAGCATGAAGGATAAGCTGTAATGGCCGGGAGCTTTCATCACTTTCAAGCTCAGCGTGACATTGCCGGCTGCGTCGCTGCGGTTGGCAGCCAGGAATTGGTTGCCACTCAATACAGCTTGGACTATTGCTCCATCGCTGGGGGTATCCTGGTGGCCCATAACACGCAATGCAACGTGCAGCACGCCCTCTTCAACACCTAACCTGCTGACAAAGTCAGTGACTGTTGAAGGGCTGAGCAGCGCAATGCGTGCAATGCCAGCAAGCAGTTCCGCACCATATAATAATAATAGTTCCGCACCATATGATGCATTGTTGCCGTGCGCAGCAGCAACCAGCTCAGAGACAACAACATCAGGGCTTTCGGCAAGCACCCCGCCGCCCCAACCACCGTTAGCAGTGTTATGCACAATCCATGACGCTAAACCACTCGTAGCGTTACTCTCATTGCCATAACTGCTGCCTGCTGCTGGCGATACACGCAGTCTACACGTGTCAATGCAAGCAACGCCGCCACCTGTTCCCCAAGCTGTGTTTTGCCGGATGCGTGTTCCATTGCTGATTGATAGGCTGCTCTGCAGAGCTGCATACACGCCGCCGCCGGAGCGTAGCGCCTGATTCGCTTGTATCGTGGTGTTTGTCATGTTTGCGGCAGCAGATTGGCGCAGGCTGATGCCACCTCCCAAGCTAGCTGTGTTGTTGAAGATGAGTGCGTCTTGCAGCGTCACCTGCAGCAGCAGTGTGCACACAGTTCTTGTTTGTGTTATGCACTTACTGATGGACAGCAGCTGTGCTGCCAGCAGCAGCGCAGCAACAAGTAACACCCAGAGGCAGCAAGGTTTGATCACCTGTAGGACCAGCTGGTCCTACACCAGAGTAATCTGCTGCCATCTACTGGAGATCCGTGCACATTCTGCATCGTACAGCAAACACACAGTGCCAGCTGCCAGTTGCCCTGGGCACACTGACGTGACCTGAAACTGCGCCCCTACATGTGTGTTGCCTTCAGCAGCCAATGCACCGCCTGTCTTCTTCGCAACGTTCCCCAGCAGCTGCACACCGCCGTCAAGCACAGCGCTGGCGTTGTCCCTGAGGCCGATGCCTGCCCCATCCATTGCAATGTTGCTGCTGTAGCTGCTGGTGCTGATTGCGATGCGTGCAAACTGCTGGACACTGATTGCCCCTCCAGACTCGCTTGCTGCATGGTGGCAAGAAAAGCAAATAAGAAATTGTGGAGTTCAGCACACATGCATCTCTGGTTGTGGCTGGTATAACTACTGCTGAGCTGATCACAAGCATCGGTCGGCCGTGAACAGTATGTGGTGCTGCAGTTGCCTGTCACAGGAAAGGGGTTCTTCCACCACGTGGCTTCTGCTGCAGACCTCGCGCATTGCCAACACTCAATCAACAGTGTGCAGGGCATACACATTGTACAGAAGCTGTTGAAACAACATGTGCACGGCATACATGTATCACGCAAGCTGTTGGGTTGAATACCCATGAGCTCAGGCCTCACCTGTGTTGTGCTGCAGCGTGTTGTTGCGCATTGTCAGCTTTGAGAATTCGTACATGTAAGCAGCGCCTCCACTGGTGGCTGTGTTGAGCAGCCAAGTGGTGTCCACCGCATACACCTGCAGCAAGCACGTCAGGCAGAAGACTTTTGAAAATGTCCAAGTATGTTGTTGCCACCACCTGTATGGCGCGCAGGATGTTGCCACACAATCAGGCAGCTGCAATGCAGCTGCTGCACTGGAAGCTACAGCGCTGCTGCACTTGACGCTACGGGCACGATTGGTTTCACTCCTTCCTGTGCATGGCTGCAACGCATACAGCTGGCACGCCACAAGCATCATGCGCACCACGCCCCCAGCCCCCTGCCAGACACCACACAGTGAGAACGCAAGTGACGTATCAGCACGCAAGTCCTTGCTGCTCCTTGTTCGTCCTGTCGTTGCCTTTGCGCTGCCAGAGGCAGTGAGCGCAGCGCCTGAGTTGCGTGCTGTGTTGCGCTCCAGGCGCGTCTGCCCTGCTATGTCGATGGTGCTGTTTTCCTGGCAGTAGATGCCTGCACAGCATCAACAGCAACACATTTGCGAGTTCTTCTAGCACACAGGCCACTGGTGGCACCTTACTTGCTGTTGGGTTTCGCGTGTCACGATACATACAGAACTGCAACGCGAGCGGGCAGCTCTATAAGAAGCTTGAGAAGGTGCACAAAAAGTGCTCGGAGAACAAACCAAGCAGCAACAGCCAAGCAACAACCAAGCAGTAACAGTGCCCACGAAACAGACCAGCAGCAACTTGCCTGCACCGTAGATGTTGGCAAGATTGTCATTGACTGTGCTGCCGACAATGCTCAGGTTGGCAGAGTGACGCACAAATGCAGCACCTCCTGAGAATGACGCGAAGTTCTCCAGCAGGCTGCTGTTGCTTATGCTCATGGTGTTGGACTCTGATAGGTACACGCCAGCACCATAACCCCTGGCTGCTTTGTTCTGCAGCACGTCAAAGAGCGTATAGCGTAAAATATTGTGGTGTAATAAAAGGGAGAAGAAAGACTACAGCATTTTTTTACTATACTGAATATGCCGTGTCGCATACTAGCCAAGTTACCAGGGTTCAATATGCCTGGGTGATGCCTGGGTGATGCCTAGGTGATGCCTGGGTGATGCCTAGGTGATGCCTGGGTGATGCCTGGATGATGCCTGGATGATGCAACCACTCGGCCACATGTGGTCGTTCACATCAGGGTTTCGGTGCTGCTGCCGGTTCGCATGTTTGCCTCGACCTGTTGTGCGTCTTTGGCCTCAGTTGGTCTCATTTAGTGTCATGCTGCCTTTGGTACGAGCATCGGCTGGCCTTCCACGCGGCTTCATCGGCCAACCTGCCGTGCTACTCGTGCGAAACTCCGACACGCCCACTATGGTCACCAGGCTGTCCAGTGGCATGTCCAGGCATGTCCAGTTGCACCCAAACGTGTCCAATTGGTGGGTCGTGTGTCCAGTGGCAAGTCCAATGAGCACATGGCTGGACATGCACATGGTACAGCAGCACACCCCAGCAGCGCCTTGCTGCTGCAATCAAGCATTACGATGTGTATGCACACGTGTGAGCGGTAGCCGGCTGCACAGGCTATACCTGGCTACAGCAGTGCGGGGTCACTGGTGCCGTGCAGTCGTCGTGCTTCGATGATCTTGTGCTGGCGCACAAACATGTGATATAGCATAATACATTCATCTTTAAGGCTGCGAGGGCACCCGTAGGTGGCACAGGCCTGCTTTGTGTCACTTGTTAAATTCCAAACTGTGACAGACAGAACTGATCGCAAATATGCTGGTTCTAGCAATAGCTTTCTATGAAGCTCGAAAAGAGATTTAAAATTCAAGAATGCAGTTGTATCAGAGCGTGCTCGCCCATGGTGCACCAGCTGATCGAAGTTGCCCGAACAGAAATGCCGTCGCGTGCTCTTGCAACGCGCCTTTAACGATACGTTTGAACGATGAAAAG
This sequence comes from Tetradesmus lagerheimii, assembly GCA_902809745.2. Classification (NCBI taxonomy): domain Eukaryota; kingdom Viridiplantae; phylum Chlorophyta; class Chlorophyceae; order Sphaeropleales; family Scenedesmaceae; genus Tetradesmus; species Tetradesmus lagerheimii. The sequence goes on along the minus strand of CADDIJ020001567.1, from coordinate 12,533 downwards.
AGCTGGTGCATTGCTTCAACGGCTGATCAGCTTGCTGCTGGCACCACAAGATCTGTGCAGCAGAACTGTGTGCAGCAGCAGAGCAGCTTTGCAGACGCCTGGCAGCACCATCCGCCTTACGGTTGCTTAAGGTTGCTGGGATAAAAGCAATCAAAAACTTGTGATGGCAAGCTGTTGGCAGCGCGATCAACAGCAGCAGCTGCAGGGTCATCAGGATCCAACAGCCAGCTGCTGCTGCGGTGCACCACGTGCCTTGGATGCTGCTGCAGGTGACAGTGCTTGGCTGGAGTGATTGAGGTGCACCATCAAAGTTGAGACTGTATGCCTGTTCAGTTCTGTCAGCCGCGTACATTGTACGTTTATCAGTCTGGGCGCCTGCAACTCCAAGCGTCTCACAAGCAGCAGCGATACAGAACACCCAGCCCCTTCTGCTGCATGCAGGTATCAGCAGTTGCAAGACTACAGAGCTTTCAGGATAGGTGAGCGCTGATCAGGCTCCAGCAAGAACAGTAAGCTGGGAGTGCAGCATGGGCTGCAGGCAGATGCTGCAGCTCTACTGGAGTCACTGGACAGTGCTGCATGCGCTTCTGCTCAGCAGCTGCCGTCACAGAGCTCGGGCATGTGGCGCAAGTAACAAGAGTACACAATGATCTTCTGCTTGATGGCACGCTGTATGAACTGTCCAGCTCATATGACTTGTGCCTGGAATGGTGGCACACTGTATGCACTGCTCATCTGACATGCTTCATGCAGGTACATCTGTGTGTGTCCTGTACCAAGCTGCCTGCAGGTGCAGATCCACCAGCTTGCATGCTGCAGCTGACAAGCTGTTTGGCACCCATACCATGATCATCATCCGATCAAAGAATGTGGCTTCAAGGCAATTGATGAGCAAGGAGGTGCGAGACAGTGAACACCTTGCATTTGAAACAGCGCCGGCGCTTGCCTTACAGCATTTGTAGGCAGCTGTTGCTAGTAGGTGCATGCTGATTGCTTCACGGTGGCAGTGCTGACTGTTCAGTGCATCAGCTCCACTGTTCAAGTGGGTTGGCAGTTGGTGGCTGCAGTGATCATGCTGCAGCTACTGCAGTTAATGCAGCACTGCTGGAGGCATTGCCAGCCCCCCGCTGCTGCTTGACAATGGGCTCTGCTGGTGACACTGGCTGCAGGTAGGTCAGCACCACAAAAGCCAGCGCAGTTATGCTGGCCAGGCACAGGCCGCTGCAAGCTGCAGGCAGGATATCATGAAACTCTGGCATGCCAAAGTCCATGTAGCCCTTGCAGTGGTAATAAACTGCACTGAAGCCTGTGCCTAGTGTTGCCTGGAGCTGCGCCAGCAGCCCGCTGAGGCCAAGCAGCCACACAGGCGGCTCACCCTCCAAGCCAGGCATGGAGCTGTGGTCCCACGCTCCCCGCGCTGTCTCTGCCTGGCGTGAGCCCAGGTACAGGTGCTGCGCCCCTGCCAGCAGGGCCTGCGCAGCCTGCCGCGCTCGGAATGCTGCGCTGGTTGTGGCAAACTGGCCGCCGCTGGTCAGCCTGCTGGGATGGTACCACAGGGGGTCGCCGCGCTCCTTGAGGGCCAGCTGCTGAGCACTGCAGGCAGGGCATGTGAATACAGTGCGGCAACGCACAGTCAGCAGCATGAAGGCAAGTGACCTTGGATGGATTGCAACTGATGCAGGGGGATTTGCATGCCAACTGGCAGTCAAGCATCCTTCACAACACACGGGTACGTTCAGCACATCTGCAGCCACACGAGGCATGCATAACAGTCAAACGTGTGTTGAACATGTTTAGATCACCTTGAACACCGGGCAGCTTCTGCACAGCAGGCAGCATCGTGTGCTGCTAACTGCTTGGCTTCTGCTGCTGCTGCTGCTTGCTGCTTGTGGTTTCCTAGCTGCTGCTGCCGGTTAACTAGGGTTACTGAATGCAAGTCGCTAGCGTACTTCAGAGCTCCGCAGGTTGCATCGCTACCTTTCACACGACAACACAGGATACGTTTGATGTCTTCAGTCTGTGGCCGTTGCAGTTCGATCGCCTGTTCAAAAGTCATTGTAAAACTTATAGATTTTGCTTTAGCGCGTTCCAGATGCAAAGGTAAGTCCAGACTGCACCACCATCTTGAGCCCTAGCAGTGGTACATGGAGGCAGCAATTGTACAGTGTACTCCTGCTGTGTATGTGAGGCTTGTGCTTGTGTTTTGCTGTGGTTCTGCTGTGCTGCTGCTTGTGTTGCTTGCTTTGTTGTTCTATCCAGGCTGGCAACTGCTGCTTGAGGGTGTTGCAGGCACAGCAGTGCATCTAGGTAGAAACCACATCATTTGTAGGTTACAGCATGGGGCAGCTCAGAGTTGTTGGCACAGTTCCTGTTGCTGCCACTGCTGTGTGTGTTTTGCATGCAAAATCATGCAATTTCAGGCCATGTTCAGGCTGTTGGTGATGCCATTTGCAATACTGTGTTAGGTGATGTTAGTTAGTTAGTTAGTTAGTTACACAGCCTATAGTGTTGGTATCCTTGTCATACAAATTAGTGTTCATGACGAGAGAAAATATATTTGTAATTGGGCATGTACTGGATTTCTGCTGCTATGGGGCAGGTGATGATGGAGGAAGTGTCTTCACCTGGTCAGCAAGGATGTTCCAGGAGACATCCATGGCATGGCTTCCCTAGCTGTGCTTCAAAAAGGAAGCATGTTTGATGGGTCTGCTGTTGCACAGTTCATGTAAAACACCCTGTTTTACCAAGACTTTTGTGGTAACCTTTAACAGGAGCTGTTACTATCCATGTAGTGGATGATTAGACATTACTCTTGTGACTCACACCTACGTGTGAGGCACGCGGCAGTCAAAGTGACATGTACCGCCTTGTTAGAACTACGCACGCCTTGCAACGTAGGCGGCCTATATCAGCTATCGCTGGGCCTCAGGCTTATCATTGGTTTACTACCTATCTTCCCAAAATGCTTCCACTACGCGCATTATACTCGGTCTTGCTACAGTTACCAATTGCAACTACCGTGCATTTGAGAAGAGGGGCGGGGAAGGCACTTCCTGTCAGCCACACCCCCCCACAGCTTGAGGATTCTGGAATTCGACCGGCGAACTCGCATCCAAAAAATGACGCACTCGCAAAGCATTGCCAAGTCTGCAACCACCGCCACAAGAGCACCAATGCAGTGACAGCAGGGGGCAAATACACCCCGCCACTACAACAGGCAAAGACAAATGCAACATACCCAGGAGGGGTAGTAGGGGGGTGTGCCGAGTGATATCTAGGAGCATTGCTGAGTATCTTGTCCAAGCTTGGGATGTGCGTAATATTTGCAAACACAATGGAGCAGTGCTCCCTCTTTCTTCCGCTCCTGAGGGGCGCGGGGCCGATGGCGTTGATGCTATGGCTTAATGGGTAACATGATGATGATGATGATACCCAGGAGGACTGGTTACCCATATCTGCTTGTGAATGCCACGTGTCAGATGCAGTACCCATAACAAGGCAGGACTTCCAACTGCATTACACCCATGTTGTCATCTCCAACCAGTTCAGCTGATTCAAATGATGACATATGATAACATGCATGCAGCTTCAAGCCTAAGCACGCTGGTCACAAGCCAGTGTGCAACTCTGGTCAAAGTCACACAAGTCGTCAATGCTGCCATCAAAGAATGGGCCCTCAAGGATGCTGAGCTCACATGCATGGCTTGCGCATACAATTGGATCTACAAGCTTGCGGCGTGAAGGGTCACTTAGCTCAACAGGCAACACCACAGTGTTGCCCTCGTCTTGTCCCAGGTTGCACGGCAACTTGTTCACAGCCACGCGCAGGAAGTCGTATAGGGCATCCATGCTAACCAGCACCTTCTCATACACCAGTTGCTGTCCTTCTTGGTCGCCCTTCTTCCAGTAAGCAAAGCCTCCATGCACCATGTCTGTCACCACCTTCACCACATACACAGAAGATGCACAGCATTATGGACCGTGTAATACTTGCCATATGACATGGAGTGCCGCCTTTACGTTCATTACAAGGGGCAGCTGGCACCCTCAGCATCGCCCATCCATGCACAAGCAATAGCCTACATAAAACATCTTGTTGTAACCAGCATGGCATGCACAAGTGCAAGAAGTAACCAATACTGCTTGCCCGGAAGTTCTAACAGAGCTACAATAATACAGATTCATGCACCCCTTGCAATGGAGGTTAGATGTGGAGCGAGAGGTGTGGAAGCCACATAATTATTATTCAGTGACATGTGCAATGCGTAGCTTATGCAACTAACCGCACAGGCAGGGGTGTTGGTGAAAGTTTTGCCTTGGCGTGCAATCACAATCCAATGCAACATAGCATAGTCCAAGGCTCACCTACCTGAAGGAATGGGAAGTTGGAAGCCAAGCTGAATATGTAGAACTCAGTCTCTCCCTGACGGCGTGATGCCATTGAGAGCCTTTTCTTCAGCTCCACCCCTATGACAGCACCATGCTGGCGCATGCCTTTGAAGTGCCACCTCCTGCAGGCATGACAAGAAGCTGTGTTGTTGGATGTCATCACAAAGACATCCTAAACAAGCCGACGCAATCGTTGCACACTTGCTGACTCAGGAGCACAAGCGATTTGATCCAGCTAATGAACTTCACCCAAGTGTGGCCCATACAAGCCAAAGCCAATAGGCACCTCACCATCAAACAACAAAGGCAAAAGAAGTACCTGGCATATATCAGCTCATCAGTGCGTGCCACCAGCTGCTTGCCTAGCCCTTTCACCAGTAAACCTTGCGCTACCACTTGCTCTTCCCACTCCAGGCTACGGTTGATGAGCAGGGGCTGCAAGTTTTGTAGCAATGTTTGCATGTACTGAGTGCGCTGAGCAGGCTCTGGAGTGTTGTCCCTGTAGCAACGGCACAAAATCAGTGAAGTAGCAAGAACTAATCACTGTTCTAGTTTAGGCAGTCACAGCGGGGTCATAGTGCACAGTGAGCATGCTGAATTTTAACTGCCAGCCTGCACAGTTGATACAATGATAAACAAGGCCGCAACAGCAGATCGTTACGTCGCATTTCTGCATCAAACTAGGCCTGACGGCAGTGCATTGCATCAACTAATACATGCTTCACACAAAGCAGTGTCCTTGGACACGATCTCACTCCAGACTGTCAAAGATGAACAGCAAGCTAGTTTCACTTGCACTTGTTGCCATGGCTGCCACGGTTAGTTAACATTAAAGAAGATAAGACATGAGAAGAATTCAATCAGACAAAGCTTACCACTGCCAATCATCTGCTTCATCAGCCTGTGCATTCAGCACAAGTTGAGGGTCAACATCATCATATGGCAGCAATCCAACCTTCAAGAGCCGTCTCAGCACATCTATAGTGGATGGAGATATCTTGGAGGCCTGTAGCGTCTCGCTGCTGTGGAAGGAGGCGATGTCATTGTGCAGTTCTTGGTGCATAGATCCTGCACATGCACCATGACAGCATCGCAATCCACCATGACATCCAACATCCAAATGTGGCATGTATACAGGCAGGTCGATGGTTATCATTCTAAAACAACACAGTGATGCCCGTACATGCCAGTACATGCCCAATTACAAATAATTCTTTTCTCTTCATGAACACTAATTTGTATGACAAGGATACCAACACTATAGGCTGTGTAACTAACTAACTAACTAACTAACTAACAGTGATCAGAGATAACCAACAACAGCTTGCATTGTAGAGTTGTCAAGTCTGCAGCATGCCCTCCATCTGCAACATCAGTTGCTCGGACAAGTTTGATAGTGAGCGTGGCCTACACCTGCTGCTTGAAAGAATAACCTGACTTACCGATTGCCACCATGACTTCCTCTGCCACTCTTCGTGCTAGCTCAGCATGTCCTGCAGCACGCAATGCCGTTAGGACAGAGAAAGCCATCATTCAAGGCTATGGCATTCTGGATACATCTAAACCATTGCATCCTCTGTGGCATTCTGGCTATAGAGCAATGCACTGCATGGCAATGCTGTGCCTTGGAAATCAAGCAGCAGACGTGCAGTGTCTCACAGTACATGGCGACACAGCCCCGACTGCCACTGCAGTGCTACTTTTGCTACTCTTGCTGCCAGGGTGCATGATGTATGTGGCCATGGCATACTCATCGCTGCTGCTGAAATGATGTTGGTGCATAATTTCATATCTTTCTGTGCAGGGATACAGTTATACCTTACCTGCTGCTGCTGCAACTGTTCAAATAGAATGTGGTGATGGCAGCCACAGATGACAATCATGCACCACCAGGTAGCAACAGCCACAACACCAGGTGGAAGGTCAGTTGGTGCGGTTAAGTATGGAGACGGACTAAAGCAAAAGGGCATGCATACAGCGTTTGGTACAGCTTTCCACACAGGAAATGATACTGCAACAAAGTTGGCTGCAGCAAAGCCTCATGGGGCCCCAACCTCAAATGCCTCGCTGATGCTGATGATTAGCAGACATGCATGACAGCTAGCATGCTGCAAAATTGTGTTGCAGGCTGTGCTCCTGGCAATCAACCCATGCTGTTGCATGGGGTTTCACGGCTGCTTTTCACACAACCAAGCAAGGCAGGCTGGGCAGCGTTGCCACAAGCACCATCGCAAGCACATGCAGACTCACCTGCTCCTGCTGTGGGGACAAGACAGAAGCCAGGTGGGGGCCGTAAGAGCATATGCAAGGGACACACGGGCAGGGCAGTTGGCAAAAGGTCAAACAAAGAAGCTTGCAACATGAAAGCACAGGGGCATGCAGCACACATGAGCACGCAGGATTCTGTTGCAGAGGCTGATTGTTATTTTAGGAGTGTTCAAGCATGCCTCATGACACGGCTCACAAGCACATCCTAAATTACGCCTTAGCAAAGCGCTGCTTGGTGGGCACGCGCAGCATGTGATAATCCAGCTTGCATATTCAAAAGATTCATAGACTAATCCATGCTGCTGTGGCAGCTCAAGCTGCAGAAACCCCTTCCATGGGACCAGCAAATATTCTTGCAGAAGGGTTTGCAGCAACTGCTGGCATGCACCACAGGCGGCCGCTTCATGCTAACATGCCACCAATGCATGCGACTCCAACGCTCACCTGGTGCTGTTGTGGTGAAGCAGGGGCCACCAAGAAATGGCAGATGATGGCGCATGCACGGGAGCAGGGCAAGGCAGCATGTGCAGCACAGGTCAAATATCAGTGGCAAATGCAATCAGCATTATGCATGCAGCATTCAGCAATGCAGGATGGTGATGTGGCATTTGGGAGTGCAGAGGCGGGTGATACGGGCTTGCAGCACAAGACCATGCATGAATCGCCTGCTGCTCGTGTGGGATGATGGATTCAAGAGTGCTTGACAAGCGAACCTATGCATTCACCCACATGTTGCCTGCTGCAGCTTGTGTGACAAGCTGCAGCAGCCATGAGGCGGTCGCCGCCGCTGCTGGTAATGCTGAGCATGCAGCAAACCAAACCACGGATTGCACAGCACACCTGGAACATCATAGAACTTGTAGATGCCTGCCTCCAAGACGTCGCCATCAGCCAACACCACTCCATCTTCAGTTTTCAGCTGGCCCACCACGAGCAGTTGCTGGAGTACCACTTCAGCACGTTTTGGAGCATAGAAACGAGCGATCTCTGTGTTGTCAGCCGCTTTATGTACTAGGATGAGCTCACTTGGCGAAGCCATCGGAATTCCTGCATAACAGACAGCCAATTGACAGCCATCAAGCAACGAACAAGCAAGCTTGCGACCATGTGCACAGTCGACTATACTGCACGGCGATACAAGTCAAATACTGAGACAGCGCCAGGTGTGCACACCATGGCAGCATTCCATGACACAAACCCACTGCCACCTAGCAGGTTGCGAAAGGCTGCTGGACGAAGCCGCCTCCAAGCCTTGCTGATATGCAGGTTAGCCTGCAGGGCCAGCCTAGCTGCCTGCAGCTAGTGCGAAGCCTGCTTGCTGCTGGCTTGTTCCCTGCTGCATGTGGCACCTGCTATGCTGGTCGTTGCATGTAAGGCCTTGACAAGCGATCACAAGGACGATTTGACTGTATCTCTGCGTAGAAAGGGTTGGAAGGCAGGCTTGAAGGCCGTTTCAGTCGTGCTAATGGCTGTGCAAAGCTTAGGCGCCTCAGGAAGGCTGCAGCATCAACATAGGTTCACTAAACGACAAGCAAAATCACAGCACAGCAGTTGCTCAACACACTGCGTTACTTGCTCTGCTCCATCTCAACTCCTTGAACCATGCATGTTGTTGCTGCAGATGAGGAGAACACAAGATTGCAGTGCATGCACTGTTGTTGAAGCTGTTAAGCAAGAGCACCCGACGCACCTCGTTGCAGAACCAGCAGCCGTGCACGGACGTTCAAACACTCTAAATACGTCCTACAGACGCCGAACGCGCTGTCCTTGCGGGGAACGTGAACGCCAGGCTTGATGTGACGCGAAACAAGTCTGGTTCCCTTTTGTCGAGAAGTTTGTTCCTTTCATACTTGTGCATCGAGCGTGACAGAAATCTTTTGATAAGATGGTTACCTCCAGAGAGCCTTCTACAAGCGAGGTTCTACGCCAAAGCTGCAATATCATAGCGCAAATAGGCTGTTGTAAATATACATATACATAAGTAATCTTTATAAACATACATGCATGCAACCAGATGCAAAGCAAAAAGCAGCAGCAGCAGCTGCAGCTGCTGGAGCTATGCACTCACACAGAACTCGTTTGCCAACCTCTGCTGATGCATCAAATAACTACCAGGTTACAGACGTCAGCTGCAAGTTCCCCCTTGCAGCCCACATGGGACATGCATGCATTAACCTACATGCAGCACATGCAATGGCATAGCTAGTATACCTGCCTGATGTGCACACTATCTTGCTGAGGCACTTGCGATTTCCATATACCAACACGTCCCTCGCGTTGGCCAGTGTCTGCTTTGGGGGCTGGCTGCTGTGGTTCTGCGCGATCGGCTGCACAGCCGTGGCAAAGTCCACTACCGGAGGGTGCTGCTGACAGATGATGTCCTAGGCAATGATGAACCTGCCCGGCCAGCTGGAGCCGAGCGCGAAGACGCGAGTGCTGTGACAGCCATGAGAGCAGTAGCTGATTTTGCGTGTGAGGTTTGGAAGCTGCGGAGTACCGTCCTCACAGGACGCGGGACCAATGAGGGCAACCTTATGGTGTAAGGCCTTGTTGGTGGACCTTGTCATTTTGAGTCAATTATTTGTGTGTCATGTGTCAGAAGGGCATTTTAATGTACTGTGTGTGGCGAGAGAATGTCACAGCCTGTGAGGCCGCTGTGTGTCATTTCCAGGTCCTGCCAACCACATCGTGTTACAATGTCAGTAACATTGATATCCAGGACTGTGCAAACGGGATAACATATGGTGTTATGGTGGGTTTTTGGTTGGTTTCCACCCCCATACCTGGCCGTGTTATGGCTCCAACCATAGTCAGTTCGGTGAGACCAATAGTGTCTGGGATTGTCGGTGTTTTTCAACACCCGTTTAGAAAGCCATACCCCAGCTCTACTCACCTGGCTCCTATGTTTTGGCCCCATAGCAGCAGAAATCCAGTACATGCCCAATTACAAATATAATTTCTCTCCTTTCTCTCTTCATGAACACTAATTTGTATGACAAGGATACCAACACTATAGGCTGTTTAACTAACTAACTAACTAACTAACTACTGCGCCCAGGTACACACACACCAGCAGGTCCCAGTACACATAGTATTCTGCAGGTGGAGCATCAACCACAGCAGGGCAACAGCAGCAGCAGCGCACCGAAGGTGAACAGGTGCTGCAATGTCTCACCCATTGGACGGGTGAAACCATTGGCATGTTGAGTTGGGTGCGTGGGTGGGTGCAGTGTAACATGCAGCAAGGGAACAGCAGGCCAAAGCTATATCAGGCGATGCCTATATGTAACGCCAAAGCATTACTGTACACTGGGAACGCAAGGGAGCACTGTCGGCATGCTCCTCCAATCCATATTAAGCCCAGCACCGCTCCTCGACTGGGCTCCTGACGCCAGACCTGAACCCTTGCGGGTAAGCCCAGAGCCAGGATTGGAACCGCATGCCAGGGCCTTCGGCCCTTTCTGGGGCTGAACTGGGTTTTGCCTAGCCACATAGGCTTCGCCTGACATGGCTTTGGCCTGAACTGGGATTGTTGTTCCCTTGCTGCCTGTTACACTATATGGTAAGGCAAAACCCAGTTCAGTCCCCAGGCAAGGGCCAGAGGCCCTGGCATGCGGTTCCGATCCTGGCGTTCGGCTTGCCCAAACGGGTTTAGGTCCGGCGTCAGGAGCCCAGTCGAGGAGTGGTGCTGGGCTTAATACGGATTGAAGGAGCATGCCGTCAGACTCCCTTGTGTTCCAATATGCAGAGAGATGCACGGTGTCACATGCAGATTCATGGAGAGCATGACATGGCATGACATGGCACTTCATTGAAGTCAAGCAGGTACTGGATGCATGACATTGGTACACCTCTGAGTTCAGTGATGGGTGGGGGCTAAAGGCTGGGGACGGTTCCATCCCCATCAGCAGCATGCAGTGTAGTCTGTGCTAGCTTCCTGTGTAGACTGTTGGTAGTGTGTAACAGGCAACAAGGGAACAACAATCCCAGTTCAGGCCAAAGCCATGTCAGGCGAAGCCTATGTGGCTAGGCAAAACCCAGTTCAGCCCCAGATAGGGCCGAAGGCCCTGGCATGCGGTTCCGATCCTGGCTCTGGGCTTACCCGCAAGGGTTCAGGTCTGGCGTCAGGAGCCCAGTCGAGGAGCGGTGCTGGGCTTAATACGGATTGGAGGAGCAGAGAGAGAGAGGTCTGTTACAGGGGTGGGCAAGCTATCGCCCTAGAGCGAGTCACTTGCCCCTCTTTCAGCTCACATATCATGAGAACCCGATAGCAAGCCACAAGATGCAACCAAAGTAAAACTCCAGAGGCATCTTGCAGCCCCTCCCTCCCCATAAACCAACAAGTACATGCAGTGCAGCATGTGCGAAGTGCAGCACGAAAAGCAGCAGGGTGCTCAAAGCACAGGGCACAAAACGCACAGGGAAGGCAGGCATGGTCCAAACAGCAAGCGGGATGCACAATGGTGCTGCTTACCATAGGTGTTTGGCATGATTGCACCAAGGCACCGCTGTACACACCAGACTGCAGCAAGCAGGAGCACGCGGGACCGACAGGAGACATTGCATGCGACATGCAAACTAAGGTGCTACTGCTTCTGCAACCCTCATGGCTGGCAAGCATAGCAGCACGCATTGCGACACACAGAGCTGAAAAATCAAGCACAGTGACACACGACATGCAACATGGCCTTGCCAGAAAGTGGAAACCGGACAACTACGGACAGCACAGCATGTAAAAGCAGGAAGGTCAACCAGAGCGGGGCGCCGGTACAATGCGCAGCTGTGCTGGATCAGAACGCAAAAACGGGTGATCTCCAGGCACCGCAACACGCCAATGAGCCGGCGCAGCCTCCATTGCCACAAAATCAGCAAGCAACTCCCAAAACCGCAAAACCGCCTGCTCAAGTGTACCAGGCGGTATGTCTACAGAGCTGTACATAAGGCTTCTGTGTCCGGCGGGACGTTAAACACGTGGCGCAGTGGTGATGACGGACGAACAGTGGCCGAAAGGTTGCAGGTTCGATTCTGAGCCTAAGCAGTATGTCTCTGGACTCAGGGATACAGTCGGCGAAAGCCGAAGGAAGGATGCTGCTAATGTCCTCGCGACTCTCCGCGGGACTCCGTCGATTGCTGGCTATATACACACCGGCCCTGCTAGGTATGCAGTCCACCGTATGGGGTGATTCCCACATGCTGCCTAGTAAGGGGTGTAAGGGTCTGGGTGGTCTACCTTGCACCGAAAATAGAGGGAATAATCAGTCTGCTTTCCGCCTCCCCAGTGGGTGAGGCGCGGTTGCCGATGCCGAAAGGTATGGCTTACAAGGATTGATTATTATTATTATCTTCGCGTTGGAGGGTGTCGGTGGCGTTGTACTGCCAAGTGGTGGCTTTTTTGGTGGCACCCATAGTGCTGATGAGGGTGCTCAGCAGCTGGTCAGGAGTTGTTGGCTATGCAATGGCCGTTGCAGCAGCAGTTGTGTGGTGGCTGGGTGTTGTTCGAGACCATCAGAAAGATGATCTCAAGTACCTGCAGGGCCACATCAGTGTGGTTGCCAAGCATGTGGAGAACCTGCAGGCTTTGGTTCAGCATTTAGGGCAGGCCTCGGTTTCTAGCGAAGCAACATCATTGTGTGGCGAAGCAACTGCGATCTGCAGAAGTTTTCAGGATCTGCTCGCCAAGCTGCAGCAGCGGGAGAGCCGCATTTGCAGGCGCTTCCACAACCTTCGAGTATTTGTGTGAGCGGCATGCCTTGCCAACAGCAGATGATGGCGCATGCACATGCACAGGCACAAGGCAGGGCAGCACAAGTCTACATCGATGCGGTATGCAGTGATCATGATGCATGCAGCATTCAGCAGTGCAGGATGGTAATGTG
>CADDIJ020001566.1:0-73085 GCA_902809745.2 Tetradesmus lagerheimii | reverse complement strand
CTGCGTGTAAAGCAAGAGTGCGCAGTAGCATCCAGATCGTGCAAGCACATACATCTGTAGAACATCACGAAGACCATGCTTACTGCTGCGGTGCTGGAGAAGCAACTGGTGTTGTTCTGCCGATCCATCTGGTGACCACAGCATCACAGCATCGCAGCACCAGAGCAGCGCACAACATCCACAACTATCGATATTTGCTGCTGTCACTGACCTGGAAGCGGCACTGGGCTGCTGCGGTACGCTGCCAGCAGTGAGGTGCTGTCTGCCTGCACCAAGTGCGTGATGGTCCTGCACAAGTCTGCACTCAAGTCCCCACTCCTGCAAACAAGCACGCACAAGGGTAGAGTTAGAAGAGGTGGCAGGACACTGCTCACAACAGCGGTAAGTACTACCAGGGTAGGATAAGCTTAGGTTAGGTTACATCTGTGTAGCGGCAAACCGGGGTGCACATACTGCTGATGTATGCCCCGCGATGCGCCGCTCCCAGCGGCAATCACACTAGATCACAGCCATGGCAGTCCAACGACCACAAGCTAGCAGCCGCCATGCGCAGCCCGCACTGCTGTAACAACATGCATGCACTGCATGTGCCGCCGCAGTCACGGTGCTCACCTGTTTGTCGTCACATCAGCAAACAGATCCTTGCTTGACCTGCGCGGCAGCCCTGCAGGCATCACACTCACACGCGGCGACCCAGCCACCTGCTGCTGCTGCTCCTGCTGCTGCTGCTGCTCCTGCTGCTGCATGCCACTTGCAGGAATGCTGCCTGTTATTGTAACACCACGCGCAGCACTGTTGTTAGCTGCCAGAGCAGCAGCAGCGGCAGAATCAGGTACCTCTGCACTGCCTGCAGGGGAGGGGCAGGCCACAGCAGCCCAGGTGGGTACCTCACCAGCAGCGTTGCTGCAGCCAACTCCACCATTCTGCTGCTGCATGGGCATGCCACCTGCTGCTGCATATGGTGCACTGCCAGCAGTGCCCTGCAGTAACGGCACTGGTGCATCATCTGCTGCTGGCTGCTCTGGCTGCTGCGGGGTCTGCTGTACTGGCTGCTGCTGTGCTGAGGCTACGAATGGGCTTGGAAGCTGCTGTTGCTGCTGCTGCTGCTGCTCCTGGCCCTCTTCAGGCTGCAGCAGCGGCGCAACACCTGCTGCACCAGCTGCTGCTGCTGCATCATGCTCATCTTGAACCTGCTCCAGCGTGTCCAGCGCAGAATGGAAGCTGCTGCCGCCACTAGTTTTGCGCAGATGCAGGCGCACGCCGCTGCCGCTGTTGCTGTTGCTGCAGGCACCGCTGCCGCTGCCCTTGAAGCTGCGTAGCGGCCGCATGTCATCAGGCAACAACGCGTCTGCTGCATCTGCTGCTGCTGCTGGCTTGGAGTCAGCGGCCGCTGCGGCAGATTGCGTGGGCTGAGTGCCATCTGTCACCAAACTGCTGCTGCTGCTGTCGCTGCCAGAAGAACTGCCATCTTCAACGGCATTCTCACTAGCAGTCGTCGTTTCACTTCGGGATGCTGCAGAAGCTTCACTGCTGTCAGCACCCTCACCAAGCGGTTGCTGCTGCTGAGTCAGCAGACCTGCAGCCGTTGAGCCAGCAGGTGCCAGGTCAATCTGACCTGGCTGCTGCTGCTGCTGCTGCTGCTGCTGCTGCTCCACCGCTTCACTAGCTGCATCGCCCTGTGAATGTTCCTCTTTCTGGCTGCTCCTTGTCTCACTAGCGCTGCTGCTACTGCCATCTTCCTCATCCCCTTCCTGCTGCACCTGCGTCTGCTGCTGCTCACCAGGCAGCATCATGTTGGCGGCAGAGCTCCTGCTGGACTTGAACAGCATGCCCATCAGGCTGCTGCTGCTGCTGCGCTGCACTGATGGCTGCTGCTGGTCTGCTGGCAGTGACGTCCTGGGCGCCCACACCTCCCACATGCGCTGCACCATGGACGCCTGCGAGCAACGCACAGAGAGGATAACGTACAGGTTATACGACCATCGTAACAAGGCACAGGTGCGCGCAACAGGCAGAGCAGTTTTAACATGCCGGGTGAAGAGCACCTATCAAGAACGAGCCAAAGTTTGCCAGGACACATGCATGATAGTGCACTGCCTTGCGTGTGCATGCATGTGCATTCAAGTATGCATTCTGAAGGAAGTGGTAGTAGAAGCACTGCACAAGCTCAGCCGCGTACCTCCTGCATCTGCGGCACAGGGTCTGATGCAGTGCTGGGCAGCTCAGCCTCGCCCACACCCGCACTGACAGAGTTGCTGCTCGGCACAAGCGGCCCAGAAGATGCGCTCTTGATGGCTGCCACCACATTCTGCCCGTTGGCCCAACGGTCATCCACTGCGCCCTTCTTTGCTGCTGCTGCTAATGGTGCACTGCTGGGGCCATTCAGTGCAGCAGCGCCAGAATCAGCAGCAGCAGCAGCAGTCGCAGTGGCAGCGCTGTCAAACCCAGACACGGCAGCAGCAATCGCGTCGAACTGAGCCTGCTGCTGAGCCTGCTGGTCTGCTGAATCCAGCACAGCTGGCGCCCCTGCTGCTGCTACCCAAGCCTTCGACGCAGCAAACCCTGCTGCCGCGCTGGCTGCCTGCTGCTGCTGCTGCTGTTGTACACTACCTAAGGTACCTGCTTCTAACGGCCCTGGTGGTGCTGCTACTGCTGCCACTGCTGCTGCGCCGTCTACCCTGCTGCCGCTGCTGTTGCCTGCAGCTGCAGTTTGCAGTGGCGTAGCCACTGCGCCAGCAAGTGCATCTGCTAATGCGGTACCATCCGGCTGTGACAGCGATGACCGCCCCAGCTGCTTGCCGCAGACGCTGCAGTGGCCAAGCACCGCAGGCTGCTGCTGTGACAGCGACACCCGCTGCTGATGTTGCTGCTGCTGCAGCTGACCACTCAACTGTCTGCCTGATTGCTGCTGCTGCTGCTGCTGTGCTGGGCCTGGTGTGAAGGGGCACATGTCTTCAATGATGCCCGCACACTCGCTGCAGTACGCCTGCTTGTTGTGCACCAGGCACTGCTGCTGCTGGCCGTCTGGCAGAGACACTGCCAGCTGCTGCTGCTCGTGCACCTCCCCATTCGACTGCTGCTGCTGCTCAGGCGCAGCTGCAGCGCCCGTGTGCCCGTCTGGCACAGCCTTGCTGGCACTAGCTGGTGCTGCTGCTGCTCCTGGAGATGCTGGCGGGCCGTGCGCTGGTGCATCAGCTGAGCTGCGCCTGCCTGCAGGCACGAGCAGACACGAGCACAGACAGGGACTCAGCTCGCAGCACAACTGGCAACCACCAACCAAGGGCCTTGCAAGAGCAGTCCGCCTGCAACAACAATGAGGCCATCAAGCTGACATATATGTCACATGCTGTGTGATGGCCGAAGAAAACACACGCAGGCCCCAGCAGCTGCCGCTCACTTGTGCGTGCAGTCAGCGGCACCAGCGGCACGCCCATGCTGGGTGCGGGCAGCTGGCTCTTCTCGCTGTCGTACTCCAGCAGCCGCTCCAGCCGCTCAAGGTCTAGCACGATCTTCAACACCTGCAGGAGCACAACGTGCAGCAGCAGCAGCAGCAGTGAGTAATTGAGATACTCCCCCAGCGCTGCGCAGCGCTGGGTGAATCAACGCTGAAGAGGTCGCGTGTGGACACAGCAGCAACACAGCAGACACAACCGATCGACATCCGCTGTGTGCAGCAATGACTGCGCTGTACAACACAGGTCGCACCTGAACCAGAACTGCAGGGCAAGAGACAAAGGATACCTGCCAACAGTGCCAAGCCATCCAAATGTAAACACTGCATTCAAAGGGTGCAGCCAAAAAACACGTACAGCATGCACTCCACTACACGTTCAGCACTCACCCTGAAGTGCAGCTCGAAGAAGGGGTACCTGCTCAGCAGGCAGTAGCAGCGCGGCGCCGCGATCATGCACTGCCGGAACGGCCCGCGGCAGCTGCGGAAGCGCCCCCGCGCCAGGTAGGGCGGCCGGTGCAGCATCTCACGCACGTACCAGCAGCAGCCGTACAGCGGAAAGTTGTCAGCAACCTGGTGCGAGGATGGGGGCAGCAGCAGCAGCAGCAGCAGGCAGGCAGGCGTCAGCAAGAGGTCATCGGCCAGGGAAGCAGCCAGGCTAGCGATAAGCCGGCAAGGATCAGCCGGTGACAGCTGGTGAAGCAGGCAGGCAGCCAGGCAGGCAGACACAGAAGTCAGCAGGAGGCACAGCACAGGCCATCAGCCAGGGAAGCAGCCAGGCTAGCAATCAGCTGGCAAGGATCATCTGGTCAAGCATGCACAGAAGTGAGCAGGAGGCACAGCACAGGCTACCTGCCAGGGAAGCAGCCAGACTAGCAAGGATCATCTGGTGACAGTTGGTCAAGCAGTCAGCCAGCCAGCCAGCAGCAGGTGCCTCACCTTGATCATGAACACGAAGCACTGCTGCTGCTGGTCGCTGTCGCGGCCCATGATGATCTCGTCGAGTGACGACAGGCTGGCTGTGCGCTTCAGCTTCTCAGGGGCAACGCCTGAAAGCCACAGCAGCAGCAGCAGCAGGAAGCAGGGGCTCAGTTGAGCAGGCTCCACCCATCCTGGGATGCTATGACAACAAGCTGGCTGTGCGCTTCAGCTTCTACAGGGCAACACCTATAGGCCACAGCAGCAGTGGTGGCAGCAGGGAGCAGGGGCCCATCAAACGGGTGCTAGGATAGCACTGGCAAGAAGCATATGCAATGCTCTGAGCTGCAAGCTGTGAGTGTCAGATTGTCAGGCGCCATGCCTAAGGCACAGCAGCAGTGTTGACGACCTATGACAACAACAACCATCTGCAGTGCGAAGCCGCCCATGTACCTGCTGATAACCGCAACAATAGTGCAGCATAGAGGAGCAGCCCAGCACACCTCAGCACGGCAAGATGCAGCAATTGAGCATAACAATATCCCAGCACAGCAAGCATGCAGCTCACCTGACGGGAAGGCCAGTGAGGCCACCTCATCATCGCTGATGGCTGCTGCACTGCCAGGCGGGTAGCGGAACAGCACCTGCAGCACAGCGCAGGCACCAGCAAACGGACGATCAAAACGTCGAGCCTGGCATGCATACTGCTGCTACCGCTGCTGCTTAGCACAGACAGCACGCTTCACTTCTGCTGCTGTTGCTGCTCCCAACGAGTCATCCTGCGGCACCATCTGTGCCTGCTGGAAACCACAGCTGCAGCAGCTCCGTCCGCTGCTGTACGTAGGCACGGACACTCTCAGGGCTTCTGCTGCCAGCTGCCAGATACATGCTGGTTCCCGACGTGGGCACGGGGGGCACTCTCAGAGGCTGCTGCTGCCAGCTGTTACATGCTGCTCCCCTGCAGGGCGCACCTGCGGTGCAAAGGCTGGCTGCGGAGGCAGCAGGTGCTGCTCTGAGTCATCATCTGCCTCGTGCTGGTGGTGGTGCCGCTGCTTGCGCTCCCGCTCTGTTTGTGCCAGCCAGGCAGGCAAAGCACGCGACACGGCAGCAACACAGCAGGTTGACCAGCACTCAGCAGGATGCTCAGCATGAGTTGTGCACCTCTGATAGAATGAGCACTGATGCAGTTGCCTGCCTATTGCAAAGCACCATGCCAGGATATGTTTCATCAGCAGCACCACCAGCCCAACATACTGTCCTGCAACTGCTGCTGCTGCTGTCAGCACTGTGCCTTGCTGCAGGCTCTGACTAAACCAAGTCATTCACGGCAACTGCAGCTGCTGCAGCTACTGCTGCTGCTGCTGCTGCTGCTGCTCCTGGCAGTGCATGCTCACCACAGAGCTGCTCCGCGACCTGTGTCAGCTCAATGTCAGGAGGCAAGCCCTGCGCAGCAACAGCAGCAGCGCCACAATGCTGCATCAGCACATGGTGCAAGGGAACACGCTGCACAACTGACACTTGCTCAGCAGCACGCTGCTCAACTGCTGTGCTTGGCTTTGTTGGCAAGTTTTTCTGCACTAGCTGCGGTGACAGTGGCTGGTGCTCGTATGCTTCTTCTGCTTCCGCGCCTCACCAGCACGAAGAAGTTCTCAAAGATGTGCTCCGGCCAAGTTGCTGCTACGTCCTGCACTTTGCGCTGCTGCTCCAGCCACTCCCTCTGCACGGCAGCAACATAGGTTGAAGCAAATACTGGTTTCTTTGTTGACCTGATGCTTGTGCGTGCCTTGGAGATGCGTCTGGCGATGCGTCAGCGCGGACGGTGTGAAACACTGCTGTTGTTATTGCTGCTGGCCACCCAGCTGCATAGCACCACACACAGGTTACAGAACGCTGCAAACAGTGTTATACAAGCCACCTGCTGTTGGCTGTGCTAGTACATGCGTTTGCAAGCAGCAGTAACCCCTGCACAGGCCCTCACCCACCTTCTGCTCTGTGACTGCTTCTGGATTGAACCAGGGCTCGCTGCCCAATGGCTTGTCCCTCTAGCAGCCGCACAAGACACGATACCATAGCATTCAGCCGTTGAGTATGACGCATGCTGCGCTGCTTCACCACTGCTGCTTCAACCTGCAGCATCACAATGAAGTGCATTCTGCACCAACTGCGGTACAGCTTCTAGTCAAATACGAACCTTGAAGAGCCCTGAAGCCCATTTTGACCACCTCCTGCTGAACGAAGGCGGTGCGATGGCACTGGGCACCCTAGCGAACGGGTTGTCTGCATCTGGAGGACCGCTCATTGCAAACCTTCCCTAAGCATGATAGTAACCTACACATACATCACTCACAAATGCACTGTTGCGTTGAAGAACATGGAGTCCTACCCACTGACATGATTTCGCGTTCAGCGGGGTGCAGGTCAGTAGATAACAGTACTGCTCAATTGGTTCAAGAATCACCTATCAGCTGCTCGTCAAAACCTTGAAAGGCTGCTAAATTTTTTGTATTGTGCAGCTGAGGAGCAGTAGTGGCTACATTAACCTGATCACTTCGACACCCAAGTAGGAAGGATGCAGGTGCTGCAGCAGAAGGCCCAATCACGGGCAGTTGCCCGGGAGCAGCGTGCTCTACCAAGTTTCGGCAGCAGCCTGACAGGCCAGCGTCGCGTGGCAGCGCCAGTGAGCCATGCAAAGGCAGCAATGCGCGTGGGAGCTAAGATCCAGCGCCCGACGTCTCGCAACAACATGAAAATCATGAACGTGCTGGAGAAGCCCACAATTCAGTACACGGAGACGTCTCGCGCCAAGTCCAGCTCTGTGCTAGGTGAGGGAGGGAACATGGGCATATCGGGATGGATACGCATTCATTTGTGGATTGATTTAGTGTCTCTCTGTTGAGTTTGAGCAGTGCGTATTCGACGTTTGCCTGATCAGGATCGCCCTGGCCTGTCCAGGGTGGACCTGAAAGCAATCCACGAACTAAGCCAGGGCCCTGCCAGTGTGCATTGCGCCCGCAGCAGGCTTTCATGTTACAACATACAAATAGTTTATCTTCAGGCGTTCCAGCATGGTCAGCCTGAGCCGATCACATCATTGCTGCAGTGCTGATGCTCGTCAGCCCCTGGCATCTCGTCAGCTCCTGTGTATGTGACCAGAGAGAGGCTGTAGATACCACTGCTGGTATGCTGGAGACTCTGAGTCATCTGTCAAGGAGGTGCAACTGCAGCAGATGAGGAAATCTGCGATCGCTTGCGCAGAGTGGAGCGCAGGACAGCATCAGCAGCAGTAGAGCGGCGGCGGCATTGTGTGCATCTGACACGGAGCAGTTGCTCTGTTGTTGGTGTTTCTGTGGGAGTTATAGCTACAGGTTGCGTTGACTGCTGCTTGGGCTGATCGCATGGGCGTATGGGTTGCACTGCACAGCTGTGTGTGAAAGCCTGACTGCAGCAGGGCGGTGCGCACTACCCACACAAACTGGTCCAGGACCAACATCCGGCTCATGCCAGCAACTACAGGCTTCCAGCAAAGACCAGCACAGACCATCAATTGCATCCAGACCAGTCAGCTGCCGTACTGCACAGACTGCTTCAGATCCTGCGTCTGAGTACCAGCTCTTGCCTAATGGAGCGCACCTCTGTAATGCATGTCGTATTCCATGCATGAGGCTGCACAGGGGCCGCTACCGGTGACAGCCGACGCAAGCGTTTACACAACTCGCACCTTCACACTTTTAACCAACCAAACCATTGGCCTGACGCGACTGCAAATCCTGCTTCCTGCTGTCCTGAACCTGCCTGCGCCTCTGCTGCAGCCATCATCCTGGGTGGCGGTGCCGGCACCCGCCTCTACCCTCTCACCAAGCAGCGCGCAAAGCCCGCAGTGCCCATCGGCGGCGCGTACCGCTTGATCGATGTGCCGATGAGCAACTGCATCAACAGCGGCATCTCCAAGATCTACATTCTCACGCAGTTCAACAGCACCAGCCTCAACCGCCACTTGGCACGCACCTACAACATGGGCAGTGGCGTGCGCTTTGGTGGAGAGGGCTTCGTTGAGGTGCTGGCGGCAACACAGGTGCGGCGAGATAGGGAGTGTTGTTGTAATAGAAGCCATGGACCTTGCATTCAGCAGTGTGTGTTGTGTATTCGGTACGCTGGGGCCGATCAGGTGGTTACGGGTTGCTATGGAAACATGGACTGTTGCGCACCTACAACATGGGCAGCGGCGTGCGCTTCGGGGGCGAGGGCTTCGTAGAGGTGCTGGCGGCAACACAGGTGCGGCGAGATACCACAGGGGGTACTGTAGTGTTTGAAGCAATGCCATGGATGTAATAACTGAAGTAATGCCATGGCACTTGCATTCGATTCAGCAGTGTGTTGTGTTTTTGGTGGGTTGGTGGCGAGGGCTTCGTGGAGGTGCTGGCAGCAACACAGGTGCGGCGAGATAGGGAGTGGTGTTTCACCATGGACCTTGCATTCAGCAGTGTGTGTTGTGTATTCGGTACGCTGGGGCTGATCAGGTGGTTACGGGCTGCCATGGAAAGATGAACTGTGCGCACCTACAACATGGGCAGCGGCGTGCGCTTTTGAGGCGAGGGCTTCGTGGAGGTGCTGGCAGCAACACAGGTGCAGCCAGCTATCACAGGGATCCTTGTAGTAATCGAAGCAATGCCATGGCACTTGCAATCGATTCAACAGCGTGTTGTGTTTTTGGTGGGTTGGCGGCGAGGGCTTTGTGGAGGTGCTGGCGGCAACACAGGTGCGGCCAGATAGGGAGTGTTGTCGTAAGTCAGCGTTGTTGTACTTGAAGCAATAGCCATGGACCTTGCATTCAGCAGTGTGTGTTGTGTATTCGGTATGCTGGGGCTAATCACGTGATTACGGGTTGCCATGTAAACATGGACTGTTGCGAACCTACAACATGGGCAGCGGCGTGCGCTTCGGGGGCGAGGGCTTCGTGGAGGTGCTGGCAGCAACACAGGTGCGGCATGTTGCTGGCATCATGCCAGCATGATGCTGGTATGAGGGGTTGTCAATTGGGTTGTTTGGATGGCGAGGGCTTCATAGAGATGCTGGCAGCAACACAGGTGCGACATGACCGCTGCTGCTGTTGTGTTTGTAGATGGTTGTCGGTTTCTGCATGCATTACCATGTGATCATGCATCATGCCAGCAAGTGCTGGCATCAGGGATTGTAACAGGGGTTCGTTGGATGATGTAACTTTTGGGCTTTTCAGAGCAACACATTACACCCTCGACAGATCAGGTTTCAGCGGTAAGGGCTTCGTGGAGGTGCTGTCGGCAACACAGGTGCGGCGTGACCGCTGCTGCTGTTGTGTTTGTGGATGGTTGTAGGTGCTGACGGCAGCACAGGTGCGACATGTTGCTGGCATCATGCCAGCATGATGCTGGCATCAGGGATTGTAACAGGGGTTGAATGAGTGGTGCCAGAGAGCATGACGCTGAGCACATGCAGGGGTTCCGCAACGGTGTACTGAGTTGATCTGAGGTTTCTCAGAGCAACACATTACACCCTTGGCAGACCTCTGCATGTGCTCAATGTCATGCTCACTGGTGTCATGCAACCGCAGCGTCTCTGGTAATTCTAGTCTGGGCGGCGTGTGGTCATAGGCAGCACATTGATGCTTCCACAATGCAGAAGAGGATAGGATGGCGAGTTATGTTCTTGTGCTTTCACAGGGTAGCGCAATCAATGACTGCCAAGCAAGAAAGGCGCTGGGCCAAACCATGTTCGTCTGTGCATGTTCTGACCCGCGCTGCCTTGTTGTGTGCCTCTGCTGTGCCTGCCCTTCTGTGTCTAACAGACCCCCACCGACAAGGAGTGGTTCCAGGGCACTGCTGATGCAGTTAGGCAATGCAATGAGCGCCGGCATGCTTAGGCTGTTCACGTGCTGACCTAGCCTGCCTTGTGTGCCTCTGCTGCGCCTGCCCTGCTGTGTCGGACAGACCCCCACCGACAAGGAGTGGTTCCAGGGCACTGCTGATGCAGTGAGGCAGTACGCGTGGCTGCTGACTGACACCAAGAACAGGAACATCGAGGACGTCGTGATCCTGTCAGGAGACCACTTGTGAGTTGTGTCAGCATGAGCAGTACATGCAGCTTGTCGGGATGCAGCAGCTGTTCATGCATCTTGAACTGTGCAGCAGATGCGTTTTAGCAGCAGCAGTAACGGAATGGCGCAGTAGTCAACCTCTAGAGGATGGAGCAGCAAACTTCAGCAATCGTAGCTGTTTGTGTACCATGTCAGAGAGGTGTGCGTGTTGCGCTGCTGCAGGTACCGCATGGACTACATGCAGTTTGTGGACTACCACCGCAGCAGCAACGCAGACATCACCATCGGCTGCATCGCATACGATGAGACGCGCGCCAGCGACTTTGGCCTCATGAAGGTGAGCAGCAGACCCACGCGATGCAGGATTAATCTTCCTGAGCGGGTGCATCATGTTGATTGGTGGCTGGCTGTTGCTGTGCTTGGTGCTGCTGGCTGCGGCGCTGTGTCTCTGAAGTATGATGACTGACCTGTGCCACTTTGCCACTCTCCCAAGCAGGAACTGGCAGGATATGTCCAGGGGCGTGCCTCCAGATTGCTAGAATGTTGCTAGGAACCCCAGTCAATAGTGCTGGGTCGACCTTAGAGATAGAACAGCTGTCATTCTTCCTGCAACATCGCTTTCAGAAGGATCTTGCTCACCTGTTGCACATGTCATGTTATCGTTATCGCAGATTGACCAGAACCGCAAGGTGCTCAGCTTCGCTGAGAAGCCCAAGGGCGACGCGCTCAAGGCGATGAAGGTGGACACGACAGTGCTGGGCTTCTGCTAAACTGCGGCACACGTTATGTTGATATTTTCGCAGATTGACCAGAACCGCAAGGTGCTCAGCTTTGCAGAGAAGCCCAAGGGAGATGCGCTCAAGGCGATGAAGGTGGACACCACAGTGCTGGGCTTCTGCTAAACTGCTGCACATGTTATGATGTTGTTACCGCAGATTGACCAGAACCGCAAGGTGCTCAGCTTCGCTGAAAAGCCCAAGGGAGATGCGCTCAGAAGGATGTTGTTCCAACTGTTGCAAATGTTAAATTACTGTTACTGCAGACTGACCAGAACCGCAAGGTGCTCAGCTTCGCTGAGAAGCCCAAGGGTGATGCGCTCAGAAGGATCATGCCAAACTGTTGGAAATGTTCTGTCAATGTTATCGCAGATTGACCAGAACCGCAAGGTGCTCAGCTTTGCTGAGAAGCCCAAGGGAGATGCGCTCAAGGCGATGAAGGTGGACACGACAGTGCTGGGCTTCTGCTAAACTGCTGGACATGTTATGTTGTTGTTATCGCAGATTGACCAGAACCGCAAGGTGCTCAGCTTCGCTGAGAAGCCCAAGGGCGATGCGCTCAAGGCGATGAAGGTGGACACCACAGTGCTGGGACTGAGTAAGGAGGAGGCGGAGCAGAAGCCGTTCATCGCATCCATGGGCATCTACGTGTTCAAGAAGGGAGTGCTGGGTGAGTGTGTTGCGTTATGTAACGTGTTATGATGCTGTCAGTGGTCGTGTCGTGTTCAGTGTAATATGGCAAGCCAGGAGTGTGTCTGCTGTTTGGTGTCATGAAGGGCACTGATGCGTACTTCTTGATGTTTCGTGTTGCGTCTATGCGCCCAAGGAGCGAGTGCTGGGCCTGAGCACGCAGGAGGCGGAGCAGAGGCCATTCATCGCATCCATGGGCATCTACGTGTTCAAGAAGGGAGTGCTGGGTGAGCATTTTATGTTACATATGTGTCATGATGCTGTCAGTGGTTGTGTCGTATTGGATGTGACATGTCAAGCCATGAGTGTGTCTGCTGTTTGGTGTCGAGGGCACCAATGCGTGCTTCTCGAAGTTTTGTGTTGCGTCTTTGTGCCCAAGGAGCGGGTGCTGGGCTTGAGCAAGCAGGAGGCGGAGCAGAGGCCATTCATCGCATCCATGGGCATCCACGTGTTCAAGAAGGGAGTGCTGGGTGAGCGTTTTGTGTTACGTGCTGTGTTATGATGCTGTCAGTGGTCGTGTCGTGTAGATTGGGTTATGTCACCGGGAGGTGTGTCTCTTGCGTGGTTTACCCATGTGCATGCAACGTCTCAACGTTTGGGGCAATGTAGGGCATGCGTGTGCTTGACGCAACACCAGACATTGAGACGTCGCATGCATCCGTACACCACACAATGGACACACCCCTCGGTAACATGATGGTACCCATTCAACACGACAGAGGGAGCTTGGCGGTGTTTGTCGCCTCCCTTTTTGAAAAAGAGCAGTTACAGATATAGTGCTCACCCAGCATTCCCTTCTTGGCAGAATACATACCAGCAGGTGGTATGTACCTTGTCAAGAAGCGGGTGCTGAGTCATCGCTGTGTCCGTCACTGCTCTTTTGTGGGCGGATTGTGTCGTGAAAGGCAAACCGCTGTTAATTGTGTGGTCACACTGGACTCAACAGGGGGTGCTTGGATAAGTGTTGCATGCAGATGGTGTTGGCGTGAGCTCTGGTGGGTTGCAGCACAAGCATTCTCCCAAGGTCTGGTTCAGAATGGTGCGCAGAACAGGGTTGGCAGCTGCCACGCGGTGTGGCCAACTCTTGCAGCTGACACAGTGACAGCAACAAGCCTGACGCCAAGAAGTTTACGCGTGTACTTCCAGCAACATGCGATCTGCAAGTTGACGACTGCGCTGCACGCGATCTGCAATTTGACAACTGCGCTTTTTGC
This sequence comes from Tetradesmus lagerheimii, assembly GCA_902809745.2. Classification (NCBI taxonomy): domain Eukaryota; kingdom Viridiplantae; phylum Chlorophyta; class Chlorophyceae; order Sphaeropleales; family Scenedesmaceae; genus Tetradesmus; species Tetradesmus lagerheimii. Next base: position 59,966 of record CADDIJ020001566.1, on the reverse strand, counting down.
GAGTTGCTGACACATCGTTATAACATGTCGTTTGAATGAAACGCAGCTGACATGCTGAAGGAGGACAAGACTGGTGGCAAGAAGTTCATGGACTTTGGTGGGGAGATCATCCCCTTCGCAGCTGCAAACAACATCAAGGTGGGCGGGATTTTTGTACCTTTGTTTTAGAGACGGGCTGGCATGTTAGTTACTGTTGTTGGATGCAATCAACAGCTGCCACCTCATTTAAATGTCTGTTATATAGCATGGTGAAGGGCCAGCAGCTGTTCCTGCAAGACAGAGCTAGACGGGCTTATGCCCCAAGGTGCAGCTTGTTGTGCAGCGTTGCAGGATAAAGGTCTGCAGTCGGGTTGCCAGGCTGAATCCCCAACGCAGCTCATCACATTTGTGTGCATGCGTGCTTACTTGGGCCAGCCCAGCATATGTTGCGCTGGGCAAAGTAAGCATGCATGCTTACACATGTGTGTGTTGCATCTTTAGCAGCAGTTGTCCCTGAGCTCATGAGATTAGTCATTTGCACAAAGGCATGTTCTGTGATGGTGTCTGTCACACATCTGGCATCCTCAGCTGCACACGCCTGCAATATTGATAGCAGTGCTACACACGCTGACGAACCCATAGGAAACACCTTTTGGGTACAATATGGCAACGGACTGCAGCACGGCAGGCAGGTTCCCTGGCTCAAGACCATGGCTGTGATGGTGCTGCAAGTTGTTTGCAAGCGCAGCAGTCAGGTCACATCATGTGCTTGTTATGTGCGCAAAACCTTGAAGCAAAAGCCCTGCAGCAGCAGGAGCCTCGTGGCACCTTGCTCCTCTGGGTCACTGTCACAAGGGTACATGCAGCTGACAGTGCTGACTCCGGCACTCTTGTCTTAACGTGCTGCTGCTGCTGCCACTGCAGGTGAACACGCGCCTTTGTCATGCTGACAGGCTTAGCCACGTTTCAGCAAAAGCATGAACCAGTTGCACCAAGCAGCATGCTTTAGAATAAAATGTGTGCCGCTGCTGCTGCTGCTGCTGCAGGTGAACGCGTACCTGTTTGACGGCTTCTGGGAGGACATTGGAACCATCAAGTCCTTCTTCGAGGAGAACCTCAAGCTGGCACAGCAGTGAGTGTTTCTGTCAAGCGTGTCTTGTCTTCTTGACTCTGTCTTGGGTGGTTGCTGATGAAGCTGATGCTGTTACAATGGTGCTTAGCATTGGAGAACCTCAAGCTGGCACAGCAGTGAGTGTTGTTTTGGCTTTGTGGCTCCATGGTGGGTGGTTGCTGAGCAGCTGATGCTGTTATGGTGGTGCTTGGCAGTCGTGTGCTAGGTATAGGAGGTGTGAAAAATTGTGTGCGATGTGCTGCCCGTGGAGTGGGCAGTTTGCGGTGTCCGTTTTGACACTCGTTGTGCCTTGCAGCATGCTTGTTGCTACTTTGCAACCTGTGTGCACCTTCAAGCGCCTTCATCTCCATCCTTACATGTCCTGCCAGTTCACACCTGGCGGCCCTGCACACCTGCACCTGCCGCAACACACACACCCTCCTCTTATGTTACGTGGGTATTGAGTGCAACACACACACCGCATAGCTGATGCATTCATTCATGCACCTGCTTGCAGGACTGCCCCCTTTGAGTTCTACGACCCAGCCAGCCCCATCTACACCTCACCTCGCTTCCTGCCCCCAGCAAAGATCGAGGAAGACTGCCAGGTGAGGCGCTGACACTGGCTGCAGTTGCAATTGGACTGAGTCAGAAAGCATGTGAGTAGCCGATCAGCAGCAATGGTCTGCCCCCAGCAAAGATTGAGGAGGACTGCCAGGTGCCCAAGAGGCGCTGACACGGCGAAATTGCAACTGGAATGAGTCAAAGCATGTGTATAGCCGATCAGCAGCAATGGTCTGCCCCCAGCAAAGATTGAGGAGGACCGCCAGTGCGCGAGAGACGCTGACACTGGCGGCAGTTGCAGTTGGATTGAGTCAAAAGCATGTGAACAGGGGAGGGGGTCAGCAGCGGTGGTCTGCCATGTTCATGCTTGTGCTGTGTCATCGTGTTGCGCTGTGTTGACCTTCATTTTGCGAGATAGTGTGTTTAGCTGGAGGCATTGCACTTATCCAGTCTGTCACTATGCAGTAAACTGCACTGCCGATCATGCTGTGCGGCGCACGACAGCGCTGGACATCAGATTGCGGGTCCTTTGTGCTCATCTTGTATGCACTGCTGCTGCTGCTCCTTCTCCTCCCCCCGTTCTCATCACATTACTTGCTAGGTTGGGGCGGCAACGCTGGACGTCAGATTGCTGGTGCACATGCGCTGATCTTAAACGTGCTGCTGCTGCTGCTGCTGCCTGCCCACCCCCACCCCCCACCCAACCCGTCTTCAATTTCTTACCGTCCAGGTTGAGGAGGCCATCATCAGCCACGGCTGCACCGTGAAGCGCAGCGTGATCAAGAACGCAGTCGTGGGCCTGCGCAGCCACATCGAGGAGGGATGCACACTGCACGTGAGTATGATGTTGAGCACTGCATTTTGAATGTTTTGATTGATGTCAAGAGTTTTTGAGCGTCCCCTCTTCAGTTGCCCCTTCTTGCTAGAAACACGTGTGATTGATTGAACACAACAGGAGGGAAGGCAGTGAACGCTGTGATGTACTGATGTTTTCTTTATGTGGCTGGCGCATGTTACCTTGATGCCTTGTCAGGACTAGTGCGCTTAGTAACACGCACGGGTTCTACACTTATGCTGCTGTCAGCTGTCCTTCCCCTTGCTATGTTCTTGACATTCCGCGTGCCTGCTGTGGATGTGTGTGCATGCAGAACGCGCTGATCATTGGCGCGGACTACAACGAGAGCCAAGAGGTGTTTGACTCTTGTTATGTAATTGACATTTGCTCGTCTGCTTTGTACATGTGTGTGCATAACGCGCTGCTCCTTGGCGCCAATCACTATGAGAGCTGAGCGCAGCTCGTCTCCCACTGTGCTGCCTGATCATTGCGGTTGTTCAAACCTTCTTCCTGCATGTTGTCACACTCCTTCCAGGTTTCCAAGTGTGAACACACCACGTGTAGCTCACTCACTCACTCTCTCTTCCCCTGTGTTGCGGCTGCATGTGTGCAGAACGCGCTGATCATTGGTGCCGACTACTACGAGAGCGAAGACCAGCGCGCCAAGTTCCTGCCTGATCATTGTTCACACCCCTCTTGTGCTCATATCCCTCTTGTGTTGCGGCCGTATGTGTGCAGAACGCGCTGATCATTGGTGCCGACTACTACGAGAGCGAAGACCAGCGGGCCAAGGTGCTGGGCGAGGGCGGCGTGCCGCTGGGCATCGGCGCGGGCTCCACCATCAAGAACTGCATCGTGGACAAGAACGCGCGCATCGGCAAGAACGTGGTCATTGAGAACAAGGGCGGCGTGGAGGTGAGGACCTGGCACTAATTTTCTTGGCGCTATTCTGTTTTAAGCCTGTGCGGTGCATGCCACCTAAGATGGCGAGTGGCCTATGTGCAACTCCCCCACTTTAAACTGGTGCGTGTGGTTTTGGTGGCGTTACTTGTGTGTTACTTGTGTGCGATCCACTGTGCATGTGGTTGGATAAGAATGTGTGCTTGGCAAGAACAGCGTCATAGAGAACAAGGGCGGCGTGCAGGTGAGGAGCTGTCAGCAGTGGTGCATTGTGTTTCTGGTGGCGCCAGTCGTGTATGCGATTCCACTGCGCATGTGCTTGTTCAAGAACGTGTGCATTGGCAAGAACGGCGTGCATCGGGAACAAGGGCGAGGTGAGATACAAAGAGTTGTGCGGGCTGATTATGAGCATTTGGGATGTCGCAGTCATGGAACACCATGATGTGGGAGGACTCTGCACTGCTTGCATGCGCAGTGCATGCCAGAATTTCATCGGGTATCAAGTGTCTTCTCTGTCTCCCTGGCTTGTTGTCGTGACCTTTCCTCTGTTTCCCTGGCATGCTGTCTTGACCTTTCCTCTGTTTCCCTGGCATGCTGTCTTGACCTTTCCTCTGTTTCCCTGGCATGCTGTCTTGACCTTTCCTCTGTTTCCCTGGCATGCTGTCTTGACCTTTCCTCTGTTTCCCTGGCGTGTTGTCGTGGCCTGCAGGAGCTTGACAAGCAGGAGGAGGGCTACATGATCCGCAGCGGCATCGTCGTCATCCTGCGCAACGCCACCATCAAGGACGGCACCACCATCTGAGCAGCAGCAGCAGCCGTGCAGCCATGCTAGCTCGTGATTGTGTAGCACACTATAATGTAGCAGGTGCTGCAACAGCTGGCAGGACGGCACCATCTAAGCAGCAGCAGCAGCTTTGCAGCTGTGCAGTCATGCTAGCATTGTGTAGCATTGTGTAGCAAGTGTCTTGTGCTGCAGCAGCTGGCAGCTGCGATATCCTTGTGGATATTTGCGGCGTTGCCGGGCTCTGTCTACAGGGATGTTATTTGGCGGCTGCCAGTGGGCGAGCAGTGCAGCTGATGTGGCGTTGTGTGTACAGGGGTGTGCATGGATGATGGCAGTCTGTGCCACAACGGTTGGGCATTCGGATGAGCCTCAGGCACAGCTGAACACAGTTGTGGCCCTGGGCTCTTTGTTGGCTTGGTATACGTAATGTGTGTGTGTGTTGCATGCTGTGTGTGACGGCACGTCTGTGCGCAATGTTCAGCTGCATGTTGAGTTCTACAGGAGACTGTCGTTGCTTGGAACTCTGCACTCTCAATTGGCGGCCAGCTGCAAACTTGCAAAGGGCAGCAGCAGGAGCGATCACCTTGTTTGAGTGCATGTGCATGAAGAGATTCTGCATGTGCCTAGGGTGATGTATAAATGTCGCAGCTTTCAGGGTAGTTGGTCCACAGTTCTTTGTTGAGTTGTACTTGTCTCACTCGGTGCATATGTGCCCAGGTTCTGCTGGGCCTGCTCTTTGGTTAGATCACGTCTTAGCGTGACGACTGGGAGCCACCACTCTTGTTTCCTTGGCTGTAAAAAACTATGTCGAGTAAGGCGTGCTCATGCTGTTGCACCTGGGGCCTCAAAGAGAGTACTACCCTTTTCAGAGTACTAGTAGTACTGCTGCAGTAGTCAGCTACTGCAGCTGAATTGAGGTCTTAAAGGACTGCGCGCACACTAGATTCTCGGTTACCTTTCATTTCAAGCAGCTTAATCTGTTCGCGTGCAGATGTTGTAGTCCAGCTGCAGACAGACGGCGCAGAAGTGGTACACGCTGCTGTGGTATTGCCAAACGCCTGAGGCGGGTTGTCGGGCCCATCGTAAGCGTTTAAGAGAATGATGTCAGCATTGCTCACGTTCCTGCAATAACAACAGAATGTCAGGCTGAACTGAAGAGCATCGTTCCAGAAGTGACACGTTCAGAGAGCCTTGGACCTCGCGAACACCTAGCCTGCGTGCGGATGCCGTTGCTGCACGCCAACATTGGGCACTTTTCGCCTTTTATATGGTTTTAGATTTTATTGATGGGCGTCAGTGCCAATCCTAGCAGAAGGTCCAGGAGCTGGCACAGCAGCAGCAGCAGCAGCAAGCAGCAGAGGCAGGAACACCAGCTGCGCAGATGGACGGCTGCTTACGCTGGGCAGTAAACACTACAGCGTGGCAGCCAACACCTCAGCAATGGGATGCTGTGCTTGCGTGCCTGCCAGCAGACGAGCAAGCAAAGTGCCTGCGCTACAAGCAGACAGATGACCAGAAGCGAGCAGTGGTTTCACAGCTGCTGCAAAGAGCTTGCATAGTGCAAGTACTAGGTGTTGCATGGCAGCAGGTGCAGCTGCAGCGGACGCGTGGCAGCAAGCCCTTCTACTCTGGCCCTGCCAACAGGCAGCATGTACCAAACTTCAACTACAACGTGTCACATGAGGTCAGTATGTTAAGCAGCTGCTGCTTGAGCACGTGGTGTCAATGCTGTGGTTATTGTTTCTCAGAAAACATGTTTCTCAAGCGGAGCAAGCTGACGTACAGAGCTACCTTGCTATGCCAGCAGTGGGTGCGATTCGCGTTACACCAGCGCAGCCATCACCAAGAACCAGCACAGCATCTTCACAGCAGAACTCGCCTCAGCCTTCCTGCCATTCTGCATTTCATAGACATCATTTAGCACCTGACATGCCTGCTGCTGCTGCTGTTGCTGCTCCTGCTGCTGCTGCTGCCCGCTGCCAGGGTGACTATGTGGTGCTGGCCAGTGAGGGGCGCTGCCTGTGTGGCGTTGACGTGGCAGCACCGCAGCAGCTGCGCAGGCGAGGCAGCAGCCGCACCCTGCAGGACAGCATAGCACTGCTCAAGGACCAGATGTCTGCCAGTGAGGTAACTGACGAACAGCAGCGGCCAGGCAACAATAAACGTAGCGTTGTATCAACAAGATCGGCGCAATGTGACAAAAGTATATAGCAGACAATAGCTAAAGCATTGAAGCAGCTGAAGTTGAGCAGCAGCAGCAGCTGATGCGCAAGGGGAGTGCTGCTGTTGTTGATTGTTGCTGCTGACTGCATGACCATCTACCATGGCAGCAACTGCAGCACATCGCAGTGCTCAGCACCATGCCATGGCACAACTAATGGCTGTGCCATCGTGACAATACCGCTGCAAGCACCTCATGTAGGCAGGCTGGCTGCCTAGCCCTCTTCACAGTTCTCAGCCTGGGACTGCATAAAGAGAGTGGAAGTTACACGTAGGCCGTTCGCCATCTCAGATGGCATGCACCACACAAAGTGAACGCAATCTTGCGCCAAAAAGGGAGATTGAAGCAACTTTGAAGCCAAAATAGTCCTAGACTCTCGATCAGGATTGTACAAGGCATAAGCTGGCACACCTAAAAGTGTGCTTTGAAACACCATAAAAGCGGGAGTAAACTGGCTAAAGCGCAACATGAGCGCAATCCAATGGCACAACACAATGGATGCGATGCTAGTTGCACCAGAGATCATCCATATCAACCACTCCTCAAAAGTTGCGGCATCTCAAAAGACACCACCACCCGACATCACCATGCGCCAAATGTTCACTTCCCAAACCTCCACACTGCGCCACTGCTACTAAGCCTAGCTGCCAGGCACCTCCGCTGGCAGCGGTGGCACCTCTTCCCAGCTGCCCCGACGGCCTTCTGCACCACCACGGCGCCAGCGCATCATAAAGTAGTTTTTATTTATGAACCTGTGGATGTTTCGTTGCTGTGGCTTCAGTGGTCTCTGGTGCAGTCCCTGCAAGGAGATGAGTCAGCAGAGGAGTCAGCTTTCCAGAGCATGTGGAGCTGCAAGGAGGTGAGGCAGTACTCTTTGAAGGGGGTTGCAAATCGAGGGACTGCGGTGTTAGCCACATGCGAGCCAGCATTGCTCTTGGTTAACCCACAAGTTCAAGTCTGCACTGCATCCTGCATGACACGCACAGCAAACCGTGACAAAGCCAGGTTGGAATATGACGCTGCGCATGCGCAGCAACACCAACAGTGACAGCAGCAATCCGAGCAAGCCCAACATGGCCATGCAGCACTTCAAGTGGACAGCTCATCTGCAGATGTGCCCTGACAGCAGTTCTTGGCAAGTACAGCAGTTCATGCAGCACTGTGTTTCCCTGTCCCTGTCTTGACACAGGCATTCATCAAGGCTAGGGGTGACGGTGTGGGCTTTGCACCCCTCAGCAGAATAGAGGCAAAGCTGCCAAGCCCTGCAGCAGCTGCACAGCCAGGCCAGCAGCAGCAGCAGCCAGTGCAGGCAGTGCGGCTAATGGTTGATGGGCAGCCGCAGCCGCGCTGGCGGGCGTTCCTGCAGCAGCTGCCAAACAGGCACTGGGTGTGTGTTGTGCGCGGCCCTCCAGAAGCTGCTGTGGATGCGTATGGGGTGAGCTGATATGCATTACAACTACAACTTGCTCATGATAGCATGCTGCTACATGCTGCTACAAAAGCGATTTTGTCATACCACGACACGCACCCCCTGCCCCCCCCCCAAAAAAATGAGCTGAGCAGATGTACAACCGCAGTTACGTTGCAAGTCGATTGAACTTGAGAGGCACTTCATGCGCCCTCCGTACAGAGAAGCGGTGCATCCATTCATTGATTCACGTAACACATTGCACGTAGTACAGCAGCTGGCGGTTATCCAGCACGCGACTTGCACGCCGTGCATCACATGCAGCCGCTGCACCGGCACATGCTCTACCAGAATTATGTGCAGAAGCTTTTGTGGTGAACACGACAGCTGAAGCCAGCAGATGCAGCCCTGCAGGTGGTGGTGCACAACACAGACAGCAGTAATCAACCGTGCAGGTTCAAGTGTCAGCGGAAGGCCCCAGTGCTGCACTGCAGATGGCATCTGCAAGGGTGCACTCAGCAGCAACAACGGTTCCCATCTGCTTTCTCGCTGGTCCCCTGCAGGTGTTCAAGGCCACCTTCTTGGAGCCCAACATCTCAGACGAGCAGCTGCAGGTGAGGCCGTTGTGATGTGCGGTCGTCGAGTTCACATCAGTGAACTGCCATGGTCGTGACGACAGACGGCTAGCTTGACGCTGTGGGTGTTTGCTGCCATGTTCGTGAGCGCCGCAGCTGCTTCCCAGCACCATCATGGTGCTCCTAACGGGGAGGGATTGACAGATGGATTGACGCTGACCTGTTGAAGTTTGACCGAGTAACCATGCTTTGAGCTGCAGACCAAAACAGAGTATCCGACCAGGTGACTCATCAGCTGCGTAGTCTATACATAAATGCTCTTGCCAAGAGTATAGATGTATCGAATGCTCACTGAAGGCTATTGTTCCCATTGCTGCTGCTGCTGTGCAGGTGCACCTTGATGCACACAGCCCTGCCTTTGACATGCTGACGGTGGAGGACCTGCTGCCTGACGCTGCGCTGGACAGCTACTGCAGCTGATCATCAGCCAGTGGCAACTGCTGGCGGCCAGCAATGTGTCAGTACTGTGGTATGTTGAAACAGAATCCAATGATTGCCGTGCGGTAGGGTCAGCAATGTGTTGTTAGTGTGCTTTGTCACACTGTGTAATGATTACAGTGTAACAGTTATAGTGTAACAAAATTCAACCTTTGGAGCGAACAACGGTTGAATTTGCACCGTGCACCCGGGTCGGGTGCATGCACGGTGCTGTGCTCAGTTGTCCACATCAGCTTGAACAGTGGATCAGCACTGCTTGGCAAGCTGCCAACTCGTCGCCAGAGTGGCTGGGGACAGCTTGCGCAGATGCGGCACAGGCCCAGACATGATACCAACTCAAGCCATCATCATCATCATCATCATCATCATCATCATCATCATCATCATCATCATCATCATCATCATCATCATCATCATCATCATCATCATCATCATCATCATCATCATCATCATCATCATCATCATCAACGCCATCAACGCCATCGGCCCCGACTTGTGTGCTCTCATGAAGGAAGAAATGCTACTTGTGTACACTTGATTGACTGGACTACATAACCATGTAGATCCTATGCGACACCGTTGGTTTGTGAATAACCATAGCTTCAATCTATGGCTGCGCCTTGCAACACAAAAACTATGTCAGTATATCCAGTACAGAAAACATCAGTATGACAATCTCGCATGCGCTGGTGCATGCCCCTCCTTCTGCTGTGTACCCTTTCGATTTCAAAGCCACGGCGTGACCTCCAATGAATGCCATGGCATAAAGTGCCCTTGTTGCCAGGCCTTCAAAAGCACATGCTTGTCTGAGTACGCTGCATGGTTGGCGCTTCACTCCCCAGCTGCCGTCTTGAAGAAGCGCGCTGCCACTGGGTGTCCTAGCTGGTGCGCCTTGGCCCACGCATCAGCATGGAACTTGCCGCGCTGCTCATGGTGCTTGGCCGGCAGCAGCACACCATCAGGCTGCAGGCAGCACGACGTACAGACAGGCAGCAGAAGGTGAGTCTCTAGCCGGGTTGGCCCAACATGGCATACAAACAGGCAGCAGCAGGTAATCTCCAGTCTGGGTGGTGTACTGCAGGAGCACACAACCCCGCTGGTCAGGTGATGCACGCTGCCGTTTTTGTTGACGCGCTGTCGGTTGCTGGTTCTACTTCGATCAATGTAACCTGGCTGTTGTGCAGCTCTGGTGCTGCTCTCAGCGGCACCTGCTCATACAGCAGGAAGATGTAGCGGTGTGTGCCGCGTGGCGGCGTGGGCCCTGCATACTCCGTCACTGTGAAGCCCTTGCAGACGTCAGCACCTGCGCGGGTGGGCGGCAGTGTGGTACGTCAAGCAGTGATGATATGAATTCAGGGAGATATTTGGGTATAGCTACTGGTGTGCACAGTGCTCTGCTGACATCCAGCAGAAGTTGCGCATACATACACAGTTGTGCTCTGCACAGCCGCTCAGACAGCTAGCGGGTGGCAAACTGTGCTTTAACGCTGCGGATTTTAAGATAGCTTTATGAGAGCTGCTCTGTAACAGCCCACCAGGGATGTTTGCAACGATCCAGTGCAGCCACTCCCTCATGGCAGGGTTGTCAGGGCTGGGGGCGTCTGGGTCGACCATGAGCAGCGTGTAGCGCTTGCCTGGCGCAGCAGCATACTCCACGGCAGGGGCATGGGCTGCCTGGTGATGAAGCACCGATGTGTGTGCAGGGTGCAGCGAGGGCAGATCATGCAATACACGGTTAGACATTCACATTGTTTGTTTATTGTGCTATTGCAAAACCCCATTTTACACCTTTCCCAGGGTGCACTTGCTGTGGCCAGCATGGCCAGGCTGGCCGCCAGTACTATGTGTTCAGCCACCATTTTGAAGCCATTTGATGTTTGCGTGGACACCTGGAGTTCTGGGTGTCCTTGTAGCAGCTGCCTCCCTAAATGGTGCCAGCATTTGCGAATTACAGTGTTTGCTGCTGCTGCTGCCACTGCTGCTTCTGCTTTTGCTGGTGGTCCTGCCCTTGTCGTTGTCGCCCTGCGTTGCTTAGAGGCGCAAGTAACACACAATACAGTTCAGCCGTCACTGCGATCAAGCACTGCGTACCACGCCAAACGCCAGTCTCGGAACTACCAACGATTGTATGTCGCGAATGCTCACCTGGGCCTTTCCGAGGCGCTGCCCGTCTGTTATAGCCTTTCCACCATATTTGATTGTAACATCGATGGTGTTGAGGACCCCTGGAGCGACGTCGTTGACTTCAGCCATGCCAGTTGTTCTGCCGGTACCCTTTTGTGCAGAAGAGATGACGGCAAGAGGCCGCCTGGTTGAGCAGATCGTGTTAGAAAGTGAGCTTGAAACCTGAGGATTGGATACAGCTGCGAGTGCCAGGGGCGTTCGGGCAAGCAGCATCAGGCAAAGCACTTGAAATGATGCAAGCTGCATCGGTTGGGCACGTGCATGATTCAGAGCCTGAGAACCCGCTTATTCTCAGAACGATGTTCAAAGAGGAGGACCCGGTCGTCCACAGCACCTTGGACGGCCTGACAGGGTGGTTGACTGCTGAACTTCCGCACCCATGTCTTGGGACTCACCAGCGCCTTTGGCTGAATGCAGACAGTAGATTGCAATCTGCTGATCAGAAATCGTTCCTGGGCTAGTTTAGCCCTGGCTGTAGCTGAGTTTTGGTCCTAGCAAGACGCTGCTGTTGCGGCCTGGCCCCCTGGCCTGCAGGCCCTGCTATTCAGGCCTGACCCTCAGGCCTGACCCTAGGCTAGGGTGCCGCTACAATGCAAAGCGCAGCATGCTGGTCAGATGATGATCTTGCATGGTCAGGGTACGTCGTTAAGGTTTGATGGCCCCACCAATTAATTGAGTGGTGTAACTGCTTGATTGAGCGCACGTGATGTTCTCTCTTTGCGCGTCAGATGCTGATGCCGTGGCCCAAGGCTAGCTTAGCGCTGACGCCGTGGCCTAGCTTACCACTCATCACAAGGTTATCTCTGTACGGAAGAGCAGCTACGTGATACTAAAAATCGGGCAGCAATCCCCAAGCATTTGAAGGTGCTGTCATTTGGTGTCACCAATCTCAGAGGTTCTGGCAGGCCTAGGGCACGTCAGCACTGGGTGCTGCGTACATCTAAGACCTCAAAAGATACAGCCTATGCGCCCGTCTGTCACTGATCTTGCAGCTACGTACAAATTCACCGCGGTTAGCAACCCACTCGTTCTTCTGTCGTGAACTGCTCTGATGTGCATATCGAAGCAGCAGGAAACCATGTACCCCCAGTTTAGAAGCAAGGTTATGTTTGCTAGCTTTACGGCCGAGTCATCCTTTAGCTTCGCCAGCGCTGGCGACCACAACGAGTGCGTTCAACAGTTCAAAGGCAAAAAAGCCAGCAAACAAGGCAGCAAACAACAACAACGGCAACAATAGACAAGCTCAACGTTGTAGCACGCCTTCTTGCTGCGCTGAGAGGTGATCTCAGGCTTCCAGCAGAAATACTTGCTCTTGGTGGGCTTGCTGTTGATGGCCTGTCCCGGCAGCTACACCTAGCTTACTGCATGGCTGCACATCCAAAGCTGCACATGCCATCTTTCCTTTACAGAGTTGCATGAAGCAGTTCACCGTTGCGGTTGCTCACAGCAGCACCCCTCAGCTCATGCTGGTGCTCCTGCTTGTGCCATGTTGTACCTGCCTGCAGGAACCTGCTCAACGCGTGGGTGGCCAGGGCTGCAAGGGCAGGCGTGCCCCGTCATCAAGTAGTGCACTGGGTGCGGCGCAAGGCAGGCACCAGCATCACAGTGTGGCGGCACCTGGCAGACGGGTCACTGGGCGTGTCAGTGCCGTGTGTGGTATGCAAGGAGACGCTGGCGCAGTTCGACCTGCGTGTGACCTGCATGGTGGCACCAGGGCAGTGGTACTGCGGGCGCCTCACAGAGGCAGATGCACCGCCAGCCAAGCCTACTTCAGGGCAGCGGCGGTTCAAGTTCAACAGGGAGTGAGCAGTGTCATGCAACGGCTGCAGGAGTGCTGTGGCAACTGGCTCAAGCACAGCTGTCAGATGCAGAAGGGGTGTGGATTATTCCATGACTGCTGTTTTCGTATACTAAGTCTAGATGATCATGTGGGTGGCAATGAAGATAGGATGATTCTTTGTATGGCAAGGCAGCGATGGGGGTGTGCACAGTGCATTGTACTGTACCTCAGTGTGCTGCTGCATACAACTGGCCATCGTGGTGAGAGTGATCAGCACGCTCTGCAGTCTGATCAAAGTTGCTGGGTCTGCAAATATGTGCATGCACCTTGCACCATCATGGCGCGGACCAATTTGTGCTTGTCGAGTGTGCTGTGGTTCTGCAAGCATTCTTATTGCTCACAGTGCACACGCATAGGTGTGCACAATCTGCTGTTCAGGCCAAATCTGTATTTAGCTTTTGTGCAGATACTGTCCGCTTGCTGTGGCGAAGCTGGTTGGAAGCGCAGATGCCTGATAACTTTGTGTTGCATCCTGCAGCCTGCTGAGCATGACGCATGCCTGGCATGCTCCTGAGGTCTCTTTGCAGCTCTTGCAGAGATGGCTTTCAAACCTCAGTCGATCGTCGATGTTTCCATCAGTGTAGCACACTGGCATGCAGGTGTGCTGACAATGTCTTTTGGAATGACGGTGTGATGGAGCAGCTGCAGTAACAAAACCTTGTGTGTTACAAGAACTTGGGCGCCAGCTTCATAACAAGCACTGTAGCAGGGACATGTTGCTCGCTTGGCCTCATGTTTCTGCTCAATTGTACGGAGTGGATGATTCGTCAGGGGCGCCTTCAGTGAGCAAGTGAGATCTGGCCCCACGATCTGGCCTGCAGTGGACACCCTAACATGTAACCAGGGTTTGGATTGTAGCGAGGCGGTGCGCAGTCGTTTGCGAGCGCCACCAGACAGGCGCGCTTCGGTGTGTCCTCAAGCCCGTGTTGATGTGCATAGTGCCTTGTAGCGGCCAGCCAATCAAACGTCGGTTGGCACAGACAAGTCATTTGCAACACCCGGGATCTGCCTGACGTCTAGCACCAAACCGTGAACTTCACTGCCATTGCTCTGTAGAGGTTGAACCTGCAGCTGACAATTGACACTGTGCTTGTCACCGATGGTGTCCTACACCTGCACATCTGCTGCAGCAGCTGCTCAAGTAACTAAAGACGTTTGATCTCTTGTGTTATACAACGAAGAGCTTCGCTGTGTTTGGTGACCCTACCGCGTTTGCAAGCAATGCAGGAGCAGCAGCAGATGCCACCATCATTTCCCTCCTTGTTGTGCTCGCGCCCTTGCAAGACGATGTTCGCCTCCTTTAGCGCCTCCGCCCTGGCTATGAACAACTACGAGCGCTTTGAACGCGCTGAAGAACGCATCGAAGGGGAAGAAGAAGAACACTAGGCAAAGACACTCAGCACCTGCAGAGGCCAGCTCATCACAGCATTGCTGCGCTGATAGGTGCGAAAAACCTGTATGAGTATCTAGATCATGCAGAATATGGCCTTGCAAATCAGGCCTGCTTGGCAATGCTGTTTTAACAGCAGCTGTGCTTGCCTTGATACTGAACCTGCTGCTGTGTGCTGATCTTCATAGCAATGGCAGCAGCATGGCAAGGATGTGCGTGCACATACATACACGGCTTCTTGTGCCGCCCACTTGCAGGAACCTGCTCAACGCGTGGGTGGCCAGGGCTGCAAGGGCAGGCGTGCCCCGTCATCAAGTAGTGCACTGGGTGCGGCGCAAGGCAGGCACCAGCATCACAGTGTGGCGGCACCTGGCAGACGGGTCACTGGGCGTGTCAGTGCCGTGTGTGGTATACAAGGAGATGCTGGCGCAGTTCGACCTGCGTGTGACCTGCATGGTGGCACCAGGGCCGTGGTACTGCGGGCGCCTCACAGAGGCAGATGCACCGCCAGCCAAGCCTACTTCAGGGCAGCTGATGCGCATGTGCAAACGCAGCAGCTGAGCTGGCAGTTGGGGAAGCCTTTCAGTTCTTGCACGGCTTTACTATGGATGCATGCAGAGGTTGATGTGCAGCGGCTGAGTATGCTGTCACGGCTGCCATGTGCGCCACAGCAGCAGCACAGCGTGAGCACTTGGGCAATAGCACCAAACATTAGGTCACACATATCATGCGGTGTGTCAGCTGCGTGTCAGACCTGCCATCGCGGTGTGTTGTGCTGTCAACTCAGTGTGGTGCAATGCAGCAGGTTTGTGGCTGCACAGCCTGTCAAGCAGCTTGCCAAACCAGTTGTTCAGAGGTCACATCTGATGGACATGTTCGTCAGTGTACTGACATCTGCAGGGTTTTTGTGCTTATGCAGGTATGGCATAGGGCATTGTCATGTAAGGCATGGCATGAGATATGCGAGTGGATCAGCATGGACACTGGCATCATGCCATTGTGGCACTGCAGGATCCTGCAAGGGCGCATCACCTACGGTGACTTACAGCTGCCAATCTTAGGATATCACAGTGCCAGTCTTAGGATTCATTCTCACAAGTCTGATGCTTAGTAAGAGGTGGAGGTTGTCACCACAGGACAGCGCCGTTGAGCGAGGTTGAGAGTGACTGGGTTTTAACCCTTTAGAGTGACTGGGTAGCACTACAGGGCTAGTGCGAGTCAGCCGCAAATGTTGATGCCCGCAGATTACAGCACACAACCGTGGTTCGGTGATACCCGGCCTAGTGTTGCTTGACTACCACGCGGGTCCAGCCAAAGTAAGCAGCTGTTACATGTCAAGGCGGTTTGAATTGTAACTCTCAGTTCTTTACCCTCTGCCAACGAGAGCAAACGTCGCTTGAATACCGCAATTGTCTGTTTCATTTATATCTGTTGTAAAACCAAACATCATGGGAGCCAATGATAACAATACCTGAGCGTCGTGAGCTGTGACCATCTGCGTAAATGCTTCTTCGCTAATAACTTTGAGCTTGATATAAAGCTGTAAGTTGAACACGCATAACGGACGCAGCGGCACGGGGAACCTCCGCATGCACAGCATGTCTGTCTGTCAGCAGCTGGTGCAAGCAAGCTAGTTGCGTGATTCTCGCGGCGGATCCTCTATGCAGGGTAAGCCACCAGTCCAAAGATGCACATGCATGATAGCTGTGCATGTGACGTGTGGTTCATCACCAGGCAGGCACAGAAGCTCTGCACAATACTCGCTGCCACAACCCATGTTTCTGCTTGCAGAAGGAGCCTCAGTAGGCCAGCCAAAGGCCATTACTGTGACATTCAGCTCTAATGAGGACAGCCAGCAGGCAGTGCTGCCACCCAGCATCAGCAGCATCAAGGGCCTGCTGGAGTTTGCGAGGCGCACATTCAAGCAGCAGGCATGACGCTATGGCTGGCAGTGCTGCCTGCGTGCATTCCAGTTCAGCAGCTGTCACTTGGTGCCCCAGCCAATCACTCTGCATCAAGAGCAATAGAGTGCACAGACCGCTGCTGTCAAAGGCGTCCCGCAGTAGCCAGCAAAGCATGCATGTAGTGTCACTCCTGTGCGTGCCCTGCTAAGTGACCCGTGTGGTGGCTCCACGATATGCAGGGGGAGCTGGTCATCACAGATGGCTCAACAGACATCAGCTGCGATGAGCAGGTGCAGCAGCTGCAGCCGGGGCAGCGGCTGCTGGTGCGGCCAGGGCAGCAAGGAGCAGACCAGCCAGTGTTCAAGGTGCGCATCACACAACGACCAGCAGCTATGTGGATGCCATGTTATGATCCAGCAGCACGATGAACAGCTGCAGCTGTACCAGCAGCAGGTGCTTACACAATGTTCCAGACGTCAAATTGCTGTACAAGCGGCTCTGCCTGCCAATCTGCAGTGGTTAGCTGCCCGCTTTGCGGCCTGCTGCTGTTGCAGGAGCGCATCAGCTTCAACCCACACCCCAAGACCCTCACCATGGCAGGAGACTACGAGTACTTTGCAGCACAGGGTCACCACCCCTTGGCGTTTGCGCTAGCAGAGCTGATAGACAATGCTCTGCGGGCCACCAAGGGCAACAGCGAGCTCCCACGCAGCATCACTGTGTCGCTCGTCACAGATGAGAAAGGCGGCAAAGGCATGGTGTGCGTGCGGGACAACGGCTCTGGCATGACTGTGCAGGAACTGAACAACTGGGCAGTGATGAACTTGTCCATGGAGGACAGGGGGCTGCTCAACACAGAGGAGGAGAAGAGTGAGTAGCTTGTGGCAGCAGGTGCTAGACGGTGGCAGAAACACAAGGCAGCAGCTGGGATAGCAAGCAAGGTGCACAGCAAGGGTCACGCAGCAGTATAATGCAGAAGTAGCTGAAGCAACATCCTGCTGTAGCTGCACCCATCTTGCACCGTATGCACCTGTGCTTCCTGCACTGTGTAACACTCACCTGCGGGTTGCGGCACTATGCGATCAGGCAACTATGCAATGCTGTGGTGTGTGCATGCCTGCAGGTGGCAATCGCTACCTGAGCAGCGACATCAGTTACTTTGGCGTTGGCAGCAAAAATGCCGCGTTCTACCTTGGCAAGACTGTCAAGGTGGTGTCGAAGACCAGCAACAGCAGCTACGTGCATGAGCTGTGCATCCAAGGTGAGCCGGAGCCTGCCTTTTTTCTTGCTGCTGAATGATTTGCAGCGTCCGCGAAATTCTTCGCGGACGCTGCACTGCTCAGCACCGCTGGTTGACCTACGTAGGGCAGGAGCGGCGCCTAACACACATTGATTGTGCTGTTGCTTGCCTGCTGAACGTGTTGATTTTGTTATTCTGCTGCTGCTGCTGCTGCAGCTGCTGAGCTGGAGCGGCGCTACCGTGAGGGCCAGGCAGTGTATGAGGAGGAGATGCTGCACAGGCAGCCAGGGGACGCCTCCAGCCTAGCAGCAGCAGAGCTGCCGTTCACGCAGCCGCAGGCGCTGCTGCAGGAAGAAGTAAGTCGCCAGCAGCATCAACATATTGCCCGCACCATTGCAGATGCTGGTTGCGCTGTATGTGCAGCTGCAAGCCCAGGTTATGCCCTGACACGCTGAATTTCAACAACCTCTTGCTGAGGCACTTCATTTCCTGTGGACACGCTTTGCATGCGCATGTGCAGGCAGCTGCCGATGGAGGCAGCTTCACGCGCATCCTTATCTACGACCTGAAGCCTGACGTGTTGCGGCAGCTCTGCGATGAAGATGAGGGCGCCACAGTGCTGCGTGACCTGGCACACCTGTACCACTACTACCTGCACGGCGCAAAGGGCAACACCTTCACGTGAGTGAATCTCAAGCGGACAGCCATGCAGCATGCTGTTGTATCAAATGCTTGTGCTCTGCAGCTGAGTGGATTGTACACAAACAGCAACACAGCAAATTGGCTAGAGGTGCTGCGTGCCACTCATACCCACGTCCATGCGTGTGAAGAGCAACACCTTCACGTGAGCAAACCTGGGGGACAGCATGCAGGTCACCATGCCGTGCTTGCATTCTGCAGCAACAGTGCAGCAATGGTCTTGGGAGGTGCTGTGGTCATGCCAAGTGTGCCCCTGTGTATGCCTCTTCTTCACAACCTGCATAAGCCGCAAGCCGACAGCCATGCAGCATGCTGTCGTATCATGCGCGCGCTCTGCAGCTGAATGTACACAAACGGCATCATACCAGACTGGTTGGAGGTGCTGCGTGCCACTCCTGCCACGTCTACGTCTGGGTATCTTCTCTGATGCGTGCACATACAGCAGAAAGGTGTGCAGCTTGGTTTTTCCCGGTGTCCAAGATCCGTCTGACTCCGTTCTTTGACATGCGTTGTTGCTGCCTGCAGGGCCAGCCACGCGTCAACGCTGCCCAATGGTGAGCAGGTGCCTGACATCCTGGTGGAGCGCTACCACGGCTGTGAGCAGTGCTGGCGCAAGACGCTGGCACAGGTGGATGATGACTTGGAGAGCCGCTACCTTGCAGCTAAGCGTGACCAGCTGGACTTCGTGCTGTCAGTGCCAAACCATGGTGAGTTGCATGCAGGGGTTGCGATGATTAGGCGTCTTGTGGTTGCGGTGTATGGGCGCGCTGGACACACACATGGTTTGGTCCTACAGTCTCTGGGCCGATTGCACTGTTGCTATGGGTTGAATGGGTAAGACGATGGTGATGATGATGATGATGATGATGATGATGATGATGATGATGATGATGATGATGAATCTCTGGTTGTATGTGAGCAGTGCTGGCGCAAGACGCTGGCGCAGGTGGATGATGACTTGGAGAGCCGATACCTGGCAGCCAAGCGTGACCAGCTGGAGTTCGTGCTGTCAGTGCCAAACCATGGTGAGTTGCATGCAGGGGTTGCGATGATTAGGCGTCTTGTGGTTGCGGTGTATGGGCGCGCTGGACACACACATGGTTTGGTCCTACAGTCTCTGGGCCGATGGCACTGTTGCTATGGGTTGAATGGGTAAGACGATGATGATGATGATGATGATGATGATGATGATGATGAATCTCTGGTTGTATGTGAGCAGTGCTGGCGCAAGACGCTGGCGCAGGTGGATGATGACTTGGAGAGCCGATACCTGGCAGCCAAGCGTGACCAGCTGGAGTTCGTGCTGTCAGTGCCAAACCATGGTGAGCTGCATGCAGGGGTTGCGGTGATTAGGCGTCTTGTGGTTGCGGTGTATGGGCGCGCTGGACACACACATGGTTTGGTCCTACAGTCTCTGGGCCGATGGCACTGTTGCTATGGGTTGAATGGGTAAGATGATGATGATGATGATGATGATGATGATGATGATGATGATGATGATGATGATGATGATGATGATGATGATGATGAATCTCTGGTTGTATGTGAGCAGTGCTGGCGCAAGACGCTGGCGCAGGTGGATGATGACTTGGAGAGCTGATACCTGGCAGCCAAGCGTGACCAGCTGGACTTCGTGCTGTCAGTGCCAAACCATGGTGAGCTGCATGCAGGGGTTGCGGTGATTAGGCGTCTAGGGGTTGCGGTGTTTGAGCGCGCTGCACACACACATGGTTTGGGTCCTACAGATGGTGCTGTTGCTATGGGTTAAATGGGTAATATAACGATGATGAATCTCTGGTTGTATGTGAGCCGTGCTGGCGCAAGACGCTGGCGCATGTGGATGATGACTTGGAGAGCCGATACCTGGCAGCCAAGCGTGACCAGCTGGACTTTGTGCTGTCAGTGCCAAACCATGGTGAGCTGCGTTTAGGAATTCAAGTTGCGATGATTAGGCGTGCTACACACACATTTTGGGTCCATTAGTCTCTGGTTGCATGTGCGCATGTGTGCTGAGCAAAACCCTTTTGTTTGCTGCTGCATTGCTGCCTCTGCTGCAGGCAAAGTGGAGGGTGTGCTGTGGTACTTCCCCTATGAAAACGACCAGGAGACAGTACCGCTGGACCCCCACACCATGGGTCGCATGCTGCTCACCTCACACCGCGACGGCCCCACACAGGCAGCTGGTGGTGGGCCGGGTGTGATGACGCAGGTGGCGCCGTCGCAGCTGGCTGCTTGGCAATCACAGAAGGGGCAATGCACACAGGCCAAGCTGCAGGCAGAGCTGGAGCCAGAGCAAGACGCAGGTAAGTGACTTATGCTGCCATATACTGGTTGCTTGGCCGCACGAAACACGTTCGGTTTCTGCCTTTGTTGTATGTGGCGCGTTTGTACACACCGTACGATTATGCCTTGCTTGTATGCTGGGCCCAGAGATACTAAAGTTAATGGTGTGCATGTGTGCAGGCTATGCTGCGCTTTTGGCAGCCTGTCCTACCTTTGAGGCGTTCTGGCAGGGCAGGCTCATTCCTGGCGCGTGCGTGGACACGCTGCCCTTCATACGCTCTGTGCGTAGCAAGCGCACAGCAGCAGGCAAGGACCAGATGCCAGACGAGGTGTTCAGCAGAGTCAGGTGAGACGCAGCAGACCGCAGGCCAGCAAAGCGGGCAGGATGCAACCCAGGAAGCTTGCAGGAAGCAGTTGCTTTTCAACAAGCATCCGCAAGGACCCCGTGATGGAGCTGAGGGTAGACGTGTGTGTCTCGCCATTAGGCAGACTACCATGATCTGCATCAAATAAGTGTGGGTTGGTCTTGCAAGCAAGCATGCACAGCTGCTAGCTGCCGCGTATTGAGCTACCTGCACTGCCCCTACTTTTGCCCCTGCTGCTCTGCTGCATTGCTGACTCACGCAGGGGTGCGCTGTTCTTTGGCCCTGGCTTCCGCGTGACACGCAACAAGCTGACCTTCCGCGACAACCTGGCGCTGCTGCTGGAGAATGCCAGCCCTGTAGACCGGCAGTTGGAGAAGCACTTCAGGGAGTGGCTCACAGCCTGCCACCGGAGCTATGACCGCAGCGTGAAGTTTGAGGTGCTGTGCCACCCAGCTGCACAGGTATGTGCAGTAGGCACTCGTGTTGGGTTGATCTGCCTAAACATGCTAGCAGAAGTGCTGCATTGCTTGGTGTTGTGCGCTCCTACTGTGTGCAGCACCAGCGCATGTAACCAATCATTTCATCTATGCACAAAGTGCACAGCCGGACCATGCGCATAACCTGACTGCTGTGTTTGGCCTGCCTCCTGCTGCTGCTGCTGCTGCTGAGTACAGGCGCATGCCCGCAAGGAGCTGGGCAAGGACGTGACCATCTTTGAGCGCATTAGTGATGGCCTGCAGACCATCAGCAAGGGAGACATCATCCGCCTCAGCACCAAGCCGGCAGTGCTGGGCAGGGTGAGCAGCAGTACCATGAAGGCAGGCACATTTAGTAGGTTGTTTTTTCATTGCCTTTGTCTAACGTCTCGATACGGCTTCTCTGCAAGCGGTGGTGCCGTTTGCTGCATACATCATGGACACTGCACTGCTGTTGTTTCACTAGGACACTTGCTGCTGCTGCTGCTGCTGCTTCATTCCGTTGCCTGCCGCCTAGGTGGAGCACTTCAGCGTACCGCAGATCGTGCAAGCTGAGGGCCACTTCAGTGGCGGCAGTGTGACGGTGCGTGCGCTGCCGCTTGAAGTGCTGGGGCCTGACAACATGCACACCTGGCCGCTGCGGCGACTGGAGGGGCTGGTGTCGCCCCAGGAGCTAGAGGAGCACGTATGCAGGGAGCTGGCCAAGGTACGTTGTGCTGCTGCTGCTGCTGCTGCCGCTGCTTTGCACCGCTTGATGCGTCAACCATAGTCCTGATAGAGCATGCCACCAGCATAGTGTACATGTTGCTTTCTGCGCTCCTGCTGTGCTGGCACTTCACTATGATGTGCTAGGGCTGGCAGGGCAGTGCAACCATGCATGCAACTGTGCCAAATGTATTGGTCTGTTTATGTTGTGTTGCTGTAGCTGCCGGCTGGCTTCCGCTTTGAGCCGCTCAACCTTGGCAAAGGCGGCGTGGTGTTACTGCCTGCTGGCAGCGGGCTGCCTGAGACCAGCATCAGTGTGGTCAACGGGGCTGGCAACAGGGTGGTCAAGTCGCTCATTGGTGGGCAGAGGCAACAGCTCAAAGTGGTGAGCGCGGCGCATTGCAGCGCACGCCCACTTGCAGCCAACTGCACAGGGTACAATTCTGCAGCTATGAGCTGCAGCTGCTTGTGACAAGCGCCTTGTAGTTTTGCGTATTTGTGCACCTCAACGATCCATGGTGCACTTCTGCAGCTCTGCGCTGCAGCTCTTGTGACAAGCCTTACATGTCTGCAAAATTGTGCAGCCTGACGAAGCATCGTTATGCCATTTTACCTGGTTCAGCAAATTGCCTGCCTTCTGCCAATGCTCCTGCAGGTGCAAACCCTGTACTACCTGGGACCAGCGGGTACTGCCCGCAAGCGCACAGCGGCAGCAGCTGCACAGGGCGATGCTGCACCAGATGCAGAGGCAGCAGCAGTGCCAGCCGCAGAAGAAGGTGGCAGCAAGAAGGGTGGCAAACGCGGCAAGCGGAGGAAGCGCGGTGCAGCTGCTGCAGAAGCTGCTGAGGATGAGGGTGCTGCTGCTGCTGCTGAAAAAGAGAATGAGCTGCCTGGCACCAATGCTGCTGATGCGAAGAAAGCTGCTGCAGCCGTAATGTTGGAGCAGCCTGAGGTGCGGCCGGCGATGCTGTAGTCGTATGGCAAGCACCTGCATATTCGTTGCACAAACACTGCTGTCTCGACCACCTGTTGGCTGTGGTTGTGCACAGTGTCCTACTGCTTTGCATTGCAACAAGTCTGTGTGTGCTGTGTGCCAGGCGTCGTCTTGATCATCATATTGCTGTGGTTGTACGCTGCTGCAGGATGAGCCCGTATGTGAGGGTGAGGTGCTGCTGTCGGTTGAAAACAAGTCGCCCATCCACGACACCTTCCAGTTCCAGCGCATCTCAGGAGGACTGACGAGGTGGGGCTGGTAGTTGATTTTGTTGAATCAACTGCCACAGCAGCGGCAGCAATAGCGACATTGGTGGCGGCAAGAAGTTCAGCATTGCAATGGTGGCGGGGGCGCGCTGGTGTAATGGCAGCCTGTAGCCCTGTGAACGTTCCGTACATTGCATTACACAGCTGTGCCTGCTCTCATTGCCGAAAGTTGACGCTCTTTAGAGCAGGGTGCATACAGGAATTGTGTACTTGCCGTACCCTGTACGAGGTAGCCTGTGTGTGGAAGCCGCATGACTGCGCTGCTGCTTTGCTTCATCAATGCTGGCTGCAGGTCTGGCTGCTACTGCCTTCAGTACAGCCTGCTGCCTGAGCTGCCAGGCGGCCGCACGCTGCGCTTCAGCATCAATCTGCAGGTCACAGCGGGCACTCCCGTCAGCTTTGACATCAGGGTGAGCAGCTGTGCAAGGTTCTCGGCAGCAGTGTTGACCCGATGGAGCGCATGTTGTTGAATCGCACACAATGAGTCTGTTGTGCTGCAAGCCCAGTCATGTCAAGCTTTTAGGTGCTTGTGATATGCATAGCATCCGGCTCGCTATTACATACATACTTACATCATATCCTTGAGAGAGATCAAGCGTCGTTTGTGCTGGCGTGTACACGTAGGGTGAGGGCCATGCTGTTTCCCTGAGCAAGTCCATCATGCTGGGAGAGGCGCTGCCGCCGCTGCGCCTGCTGCTGCAAGACAGCCACGGCAATGCAGTGCCTGCAGATGCTGCCTCGTGGGCTGAGCGGCAGGTGCAGCTGCAGGTGCTGCAGGGCAGTGTGGCCGGGGGAGGTGCTGTGCTGCAGGAGCTCAACGTGGTGGCAGACACGGTGGGTGGCATTCAGAGTATTGGAAGAACAGCTGATTTTGCTGTCTGTGGCGGCTACCTGTGTGGATTGTAGTCAAGCTGTGTAACTCCGCGTGCAAGCTTCTTCTGTGCAGGGTGCAAGCTCTCCTCTCACAGGCTCTGCTACCAGCAGCTACAAGCTGCTGCCACTGCGCATCAAACAACGCAATTCCTGAGCCACGCCACTTTGAGATGCACTTACTAATCTTGTCTGGTGTGTTGTTGTGCGCGGCACAGGAGGTGCAGCAGGATGAGCTGTGCCTGACCAACGTGCGCATGCTGGGCCCCTCATCGCCTGCACCTGGCGGCATGCAGCTGTTCAAGCCGCCAGCACCTGATGCTGCTGGCGAAGCCAGGGCCACCAGGCGCACCCAGCGTGGCACAGCTGCTGCGCCACCACCAGCTGCTACGCTGTCAATTGTGCGCTCTGTAGATGTGACGCTGGCAGCACACATTGAAGGGCTGGCTCCGCAGGTGAGCAAGCCGGTGCCGGGATGCTTGCAGCTTGGCACAGTTGATTGCAGCTGCATCAGCTTTTCATTTTGTCAGGCAAGGTGTGTTGCAGCGTGCTGCCTCATTGGAGCCAACTACACGCCAAAACGCAATATTTACCCCTGCTGGGCATTCTTTTTTTGCAGGGCTTTCCGCTGCGCCTAGCACCTGGCGCGCCCCATTCATTACGGCTGCTGGCAGGGCACCCCTTCAGCCAGCAGCAGAGCAGTGAGGAGGAGCAGCAGGAGTTGGCGCAGCAGCTGATGACGCAGCTGGCACCAGAGCAGCAGCTGGCACCTGCGCAGATCATGAGCGGAGAGCAGCTGCCCACGTTCAAGGTGACATGCGTGTTCCTCATGTAGCAACCAGAATTGACCAGCCGTTCGAGAGACTGTACTACAAGTGACACTATCTGCAGTACCTTGAATGCATCTGCAGCTATCCTCAGGAGCTTGACCGCACTTGCTGTGGGTGTATTGACGATGGATATGTGCTGGCCACACCGCTGTGCTGTGCAGGTGCAAACACTGGACGTATGGGGCAACGCCACCTGCCCCAATGACGTGTTGCCATTTGAGGTAGCGCTGCAATGTGCCGGGACCGACCCTGGCAACAGCACATTCCAAGTAGATGACAGGTAAGGATTCATTCAGCAGCACCTGCTGGTCAGTCCACTGCTGCACCGATGTTTGCCACCTGGTCTGGCATGATGCCGGCAAACAGCTTGCCTTTGTGTTGGTGGTACACTGTGCCTCGTGCAGTGTCTCGCTTTCAAAATCAAAACTGTTGTCTCTGTCCTGCAGGGGTGTTGCTACCATCACTGGCCTCATGGTACAGCGCCAGGATGCAGCAGCTGATGCTGGTGGAGGCTCAGCACCTGACCCAGCAGCTGCCAACAAAGACCAGCAGCACCAGCTGCTGCTGTGGCCGCAGTGTGGGCAGTGTGAGCAGCAGCAGCTGCCAGCTGCATTGGAGGTTGCGCAGCCGCAGCAGCAGACGGAGCTGCAGCTGGTGGTGCTGCCGAGCACCATGCCAGCAGAGCTGCTGATGACACACCAGGGGGAGGTACGTGTGCAGCCACTGTTGTGCAGTTGGCCACAACATCTGTGACTGCAAGGTGCTTGGGTACTTTCACCAGGTTGGCCAGAACACCTGCCGCAATGTTCCTTAACCAATGAACGCAGCAGCATGTGCGCACATGTGGATGTGTGTGTCGGGGCTCATGAGGCAGCAATGCAATGCAATGCAATGCCTACGTGCCACATCCACATGCACATGACAGCCAGCATTGCCATGTGCTGGCAGAGCCATTTGTTGAGCACGAACGTTGCCAGTGTACGTGCAGGAGCTTAGGTGGCGCATGCTGTTCAAAGCATCCTGATTCAAGTGCGGTGCCTACCTGCTGTATGGACAGCACTGCTAGCCATGTCAAAGCGCAGGGCATGGATGTGTGCTGAGCGCCGTATGTGTGCACATGTGTGTGCGGATGTTTCTGCAGGAGCTTGGGCGGCGCATGCAGGAGGGCCGCGATGGCAGCGAGGGCGAGCTGGTGTGGCAGCTGTGCGGCGTTGAGGCTGGCAGCAGGGTGGAGGGGCTGGCGGTGCGCTGCGTGGATGAAGTGGGGCGGCCAGCTGCTGGTGGCGTGCGCGGGCGCATACAGGTGGGGGCCGGCAGAAGGCTGGCCAACATACAAGTGTTGAGCACATGCTGCGGTTGGTAGCTAGCCATGGTGCATAGTGACGCTGACGTATGGACATTCAGTGGGACGGTCAGCTGCTGGTGGCGTGCGCGGGCGCATACAGGTGGGAGGGAGGGGGTTGCTGGCAAAACGACCAGCATGCGACTGTTGAGCACATGCTGCTCTGGGTAGCTAGCCATGCTGCATCTTGATTTGCATGCATCAGATGCAGCAGCTGCGCCTCTTCTTGGTGTCAGGCGTTGAGGCTGGCAGCAGGGTTGAGGGGCTGGCGGTGCGCTGCGTTGACGAAGTGGGCCGGCCAGCTGCTGGTGGCGTGCGCGGGCGCATACAGGTGAGGGGAGGGAGCTGCTGGCAGAGGATCAGCATACATGTGTTGTTGTTGAGCACATGCTGCTCTGGGTAGCGATGGTGCATCCTGACGCTGATAGATGATCAGTGGGGCGGCCAGCTGCTGGTGGCGTGCGCGGGCATACAGGTGAGGGAGATCCAAGAGGTCACTGGATCGTGGCACGACTGGATGGGGCACTGGACGCCATCCACAGGCTTACTGGACGGTCATCAGTGGACGCTCACTAGATGCCTTGTGGATGCGCCTTTGCCTTTGTGGGAGGGAGTTGCCGGCAGAGGACCAGCATACAACTGCTGAGCACATGCTGCTCTGGGTGACTTGACGCTGACGTATGAACACATTCAGCGTTAATCTGTTTCAGCAGCTACTCCTCTCCCCGATGTGTATGCTGCCCCCTCCCAGGGGGGATACTGATCATGTGTTGTGCTGCATGTTGCACGGCTGCTGTTGCCTCAGGTGTCGTGGGCGAAGGGCTCCAAGAAAGCAGTGCTGGGTGGCGATGACGTCCGGCTGCCCTCGCTGCAGGCACCTGACGCAGTGGGCCAGGCAGTGCCCTTCTGGCTGATGTGTTGTGTTGCATGTTGCACTGCTGCTGTTGCCTCCAGGTGTCTTGGGCGAAGGGCTCCAAGAAGGCAGTGCTGGGCGGCGATGACATCCGGCTGCCCTCGCTGATTGCACCTGATTCAGCGGGCCAGGCAGTGCCCTTCTGGGTGCGCTTTGTTGGCGACCCAAAGGAGTGGCCAGGTAGGCTTCAAAATGTGCATCACGCTGTGCCTTCAGCAGACTGCAGGTTGTTGCGCATATGTATGCCTGCCTGCTGGAACTGTGCAAGGCAAGGGCTTTGGAGCACACTGGCACCCCTCAGTCCGCTGCTGCTACAACCTAATGATACCTATGTGCTGCTCAGACAAAAAGTCAACTGTGTATCATCGCCTTCTATTGCAGGTGTGTCCCTGGACATCAATTTTGAGGTGTCAGTGGTGCCAGGCCCACCAGCATCTTGGAGTGTAGCCATAGTAGACTACCGCAAGGGTGCAGCAGCAGCGGCGGCAGCAGCAGCAGGCAAGGCTGGCGAGGCCGATGGCGCTGCAGACCTCAGCCAGATACCCTGCGGGCAGCCGTTCTATCTGGAGATTGAGGCACTGGATGCATGTCACAACAGGTGAGGAAGCTTGGGGCAAACACACACTGCCTGCACTGAGCATGCATGTGACTTGTGTTCTTTGTGTCGAGCTTGAGCCTTGCGACCGTCTGACGATGCAAGATGTTTAGCGCTCACGCTGTCATCAAGCATCACACTACGCAGAATAACAGAGTTGAGCAAGCCATGTACAGCTGCTGATGGTATGTGCGTGTTGCTCCCTGCCACCGTCCCCGCGTTGCTGCAGGTGCTGCTTCGGTTGTGTTGAGGACCGCCCGACTCCTGTAGTGCAGGCAGAGGCTGATGACCCAGAGGCTCAACTGCAGCTAGACCCTAACGCCTGGCAGCACAAGTGGGACAACACGCAGGCTGGCGGCGATGTGTGCCTCTACAAAATGTGGCTGGCCGGGCCCCCAGGCCCTGTGAAGCTCGTCGTGCGGTGTGCAACATGCAATGACTTCTAGTTCATCATTAGTCGGTTTGGCTGACAGCGTTCCTGCCTGGACTGAGCTCAGCGGCTACGTAATACGAACAAGCTCTTGCTTCTTGCCAAGTACCAACCAAGCAATACATGTGAAACACGTACTGCAAACCCTTGCCTGGCCGATAACATACATTGCTGGCCTCACACCTGTTGACACACCCTCAAACGCACATGCACTCACTCTCACACTCACTTGCTGCAGGGACCAGGCTGGGGAAGACGTGTGACACGTAGTGCAAACGTTTGCAGCGCCATTAGGTTTTCAAAGAACATCATGGGCTTCTGCTGTCACACCCATGAACAACATTACGTGGACAATTAGAACCTAGCGTTTTTCTTCTCTCACAGGGACCAGGCTGCTGTTGGACACACCCTCAAATCCGCATGCACTCACACGCACACTCGTATTAACTTGCTGCAGGGATCAGGCTGGTGAAGACGGAGCCTCGCTGCTGGTGCCTGATGAGCTGGCGCTCGAGCTACTGCCTGGCCCTGCAGCAGCCCTGGTGGCAGACAGCCCTGCAAACCTTTGCCTGGCCGATCACACATTGCTGGTCTCGCACCCGTTGACACACCCTCAGATGCGCATGCACTCACAATCACACTCACTTTCTGCACTTGGGGAGTCACTCACTCACTCGCCCCTCCGTGTTCTTTCACCACAGGGACCAGGCTGGTGAAGACGGCGCCTCACTGTTGGTGCCTGATGAGCTGGCACTTGCTTCTTGTCAGCTATCGTACACGCAACGAATGTGAAATGCGTATTGCAAACCTTCGCCTGGTGGATAACAAACATTGCTGGTCTCGCACCCGTTGACACACCCTCACTCACAACTCACACTCACACTCATCCATTTTGTGCAGGGACCAGGCTGGTGAAGACGGCGCCTCGCTGCTGGTGCCTGATGAGCTGGCACTTGCTTCTTGTCAGCTATCGTACACGCAACGAATGTGAAATGCGTATTGCAAACCTTCGCCTGGTGGATAACAAACATTGCTGGTCTCGCACCCGTTGACACACCCTCACTCACAACTCACACTCACACTCATCCATTTTGTGCAGGGACCAGGCTGGTGAAGACGGCGCCTCGCTGCTGGTGCCTGATGAGCTGGCACGCTCGAGCTGCTGCCTGGCCCTGCAGCAGCCCTGGTGGCAGACTGCCCCGCGCAGCTGGAGTGCGGCACACGTGGCCTGTTGGACAGCTTGCCGATCAAGGTGGTGGATGCGTACGGCAACCTGGCAGAGGGATGCGCATTTGAGGTGAGGCGTGTGTTACATGTAGAGCAGCGTAATGTTGCATTTAGAGCAGCGTCATGAAGTTGCAGGTGTACTTGTAAGTTGCTGCTGGGCAGCTTGCCGATCAAGGTGGTGGATGCGTACGGCAATCTGGCAGAGGGATGCGCATTTGAGGTGGGGCGTGTGGTTGTGTTACGTCTACAGCAGCGTCATGAGGTGGAGGTGTACTCGTCTGTTGCTGTGCCTGCGACAAACATACCAGATGGCATTGTGCTCCTGAGGGGCGCGGGGCCGATGGCGTTGATGCTATGGCTTAATGGGTAACATGATGATGATGATGGCATTGTGCAAGTCGCCCTGGGGAGATGTTGATCAACCAGTACGCATTTAGATTAGTATCGCTGCCTCACTGCTGTGTGCATAATGCGCCTGCAGATTGCACTGAGTGGCAGCGCGCTGAACGCCGAGGGCATCGCAGCGCGTGTGTCGGCTGCTGGCAGCAACCGCACGAAGCTGCGCAACGGCGTGGCCTGCTTCAAGAACGTGCGCATCCAGGCGCAGGCTGAGGGCACATTCAAGGTCACAGTGGGCAGCCACTCCAGGAAGATTGCTGTGCAGGAGGCCATGGTCATGGTCAAGGTGGGTTGTGCTGCTGCTGCTGCAGCTGCAGCTGTGGTCACTGCCAAGATCATGCTGTCATGAGATTTAAAGATATCTGCTGGCAGCCTGTCTTATACCAGAACGGATGGACGCCATGTGTTTGGCAATGCCTTGGGTGGTCATTGCACTGTTGGCAGGAGCTTGTGCAACTCATACTGACCCTGTGGCTGCCACTGTCTTCTCATCTCTCTGCTGGCGTGGGCACGCTGCAGGTCTGCCAGCAAAACTTTGTGTGCAACCTTGAGGTGCTGCCCAGCAGCCTGCCCGCAGCCGGCTCAGCAGCAGGCAGCCAGCTGCAGCTGCTGGTGGCAGTGCACACAGAGGATCAGCAGCCGCTGCCGTGGGATGTCCTCAGCAGCAGTCTCACCTTATCTCTAGCACCACCTAACGGCCCTTCTGCAGAGGCAGGCGAGGCTGCAGCTGGTGGCAAGGGAGGCAAGGGCAAGAGCAGCAGCCGGAAGGCAGATGTGATACAGCTAACCCCTGAGAGGGTTTGGGATGGGGATGCAGAAGGGATGGAGCCTGCAGTGGCAGAGGCGGCTGCGGCAGCAGCGCAGCAGGGGTGTGTGGTGTGCTTCAGCACGCCTCAGCTGACGCTGGCAGGGCTGTATACGATGACTGCTGAGTATGTGGAGGGCAGGGCTGAGCTGCTGCCAGCACTGCCTAAGCAGGTGAGCGCTGCAGCTATCTTTCTTCTGCACCAGCCTATTTGTGATGTAGATTTGGCCATCCAAATACAAGCAGGCGACAGCAGGTCTTATAGGCTTATAGGCAGGAGTTGAGACAAGAAGGCTTACCTGTGTTGGCTCACATGTGCACTATTGCCATGCTGCTGTGCCGCTGCAGGAGCAAACACTGCGCAGCACATCGCTGCAGTTTGAGCTGGCTGCTGGGCCAGTCAGCTCTGCTGCGCTGCAGGCAGCAGGCGCTGACCAGGACACCCTAACCATCAGCAACGGCAAAGACCCTCAGCAGCGGTGAGCACCGCTGCAGTGGCAGTAGAGTGCATTGTAGCTCAGGTTTCTTGTCGCAGTCCAAGTGCTTGCATTGGCAAACATCTGCCTGAACACGATATTAGCGGTTGCTCCATGTTCCTTGAATACCATAATGACGTCAAATCTTGTCTGCCTCTTTCTGTGCTTGTTTGCAGGCGGCTGCTGCGCAATGCTGTCGTGCAGCTGCTAGACAGCCACGCCAACCCAGCAGCAGCAGCGGACGTAGCAGTGCGCTGGCGGCTGCTGTGCAACGATGCAGGCAGCCGCGACGATGATGCAGAGGCGCCTCAGCTGTGCTGCAGCGAAGGCCAGTTGCAGCTGAGCAGTGATGCAAGGGGCAGGGCATTCTTTGGCGAAATCGCTGTGGAGCAAGGCACCGGCAGAATGGTGAGTGCAGCGTGCTGCATACATCATCCGCCTGCCTAATGCTATGCATGACGCCGGCTGCATATCCCATGGCCGATACCTTGTGCGACTTCTGCTCTGCCAAACCCCTTGGCTCAAAAAATTGTGTGCTGTTTGTTTTCTTATTGTGCAGCCTGCTGGCGCTGCGCAGTCGCTGCAATGCATGCTAGAGGTGCAGGTGCTCATGCCTAAGGCTAGCCGCCGTGGCGGCAGTGCCAGCAGCTGGGTGACAGTGTGGCAGTGTCAGGTGCTGTTCACTGATGATGCTGCACGCATCAGGGAGCTGCAGGTGCGCACTGGCATGGCTGCCAACTTCTAGTATGCATGTGCTACAGGGTACGCTGTTTTCTGCGTTGTCGAATGCTGCATTATGCGTGTGGTTGATGTGTGCCTCGCAAGCAAGGCATATACTTACACTGTCGTGTCTCTATGCAGTTTCAGCGCATTCTGTGCTGGCCTGTTGAAACACTGCTGCCGCTGCTCGTGCTGCCTGAAACAGGTGCTGCAAGGCCAAAAGGAGCAACTGCAGCAGCGGCTGTCCACAGTGCAGGAGGGTGTGCGGGTTGTCAAACAGCGTCTCAACGGTGCTCAACAGGAGCACCACACGGCAGGCATGCAGGCAGAGAAGCAGCTGCAGCTGTTGCGGGAGCGTTTGAAGCAGCCAGGGCTGCAGATGCCAAGCAGCAGCAGGGAGGCTCAGCAGCTGCTGCAGCAGGTCAAGGCCAAAGCAGCGCAAGAGTCTGAAAGGTACTGCTGCTGCTCGGCTGCCGCGTGGTGATTAGCAGCAGCTTCCAGCAGCTGTGAACTATGATGCTGTGCTGCTGATGAGGATTGCACATCCGTCGGTATGGCAAACTCAGCTTGCATTTCGCATCCTGCTTCAAGCACATGTATGTCCTTTGTTTTTTCTGGCCGGGTTCTCGGATGTCAACTGCGTGTCTTGCTTCCGCTGCTGCCAGGCCTGCGCTTGAGGCCCGCTATGGCAGCAGCCGGCAGAACATGACGCTGTCCATCAGCCGGCTGCTGCAGCAGGGCGACGCTGACCTCGTGGGTGTGTTTGCACAGCTGGGCTTTGTG
The DNA here is from genome assembly GCA_902809745.2 of Tetradesmus lagerheimii. NCBI lineage: Eukaryota > Viridiplantae > Chlorophyta > Chlorophyceae > Sphaeropleales > Scenedesmaceae > Tetradesmus > Tetradesmus lagerheimii. The sequence continues at coordinate 27,355 of CADDIJ020001566.1, read as the reverse complement.
GATGAGCCGCGCCTGTCAGCAGTGCTGGCGGCAAACTACTGCGCAGCTATGCAGGTGCGCTGCAGGGACAACACCAGCAACTGCAGCAACCAAGCTGCTGCATTATATGTGCAGGCTGTGCTACGCACTTTAGGGCATGCTGCCTGCTAATTGTTTTGAGAAGCATGGCTGGCTGTTGGCTGTTGCAAACCTTGACGCAAACCATCATGCGTTGGCTGCAGGTTATGGTGCTCAAGAGCTACGAGGACAACAACTTGTTTAAGAGCATGCCTGTGATTTTGACAGGGATGTTGGCTGTTGCAATCGTGAATGTATTGGCTGCAGGTGATGGTGGTGAAGAGCTACGAGGCCATCAACCGTCTGCGCCAGGCAGCACAGGCAGCAAACATGCCCATCCCGTCGATGCTGTCATACACGCTGATTCAGGTGCGTTGGAGAGGCACTTGCGTGGTCCAGATGTGGGGACTCCTGTTGGAAAAAGCAGCGGCGAAACACATGACTTGTGTTGTATGGTTGGCAGCCCATCTGCTAGCGTTGTCTCTGACAGCTGTATGGTGCAACACACGAAATTTTGGTGCTTACTTTTCTTGCTGTGTGTTGTGCCCTTGCTGTTGCAGGAGTACACGCCAGAGGATGCATACGGCGGCAACATCACCATGCAGGGCATGAGCGATCTGGCGCAGCAGCTGCTTGCAGATGCCTGCCAGGGCACTGACCCACCACTGCCCATGCCACTGCCACACACACGCCAGCTGTCGTTGCTGGGTGGCAGCAGTGAGTAGCGCGGCCTTTGCAAGCTGTCTGTACATGATGCATGCCACAAATGAACATAAATCACACACATGCTGGTGAGGTGTTTGCATATGCCAGTCACATGAGCAGTCACTATCTGCAATGCGACGTAAACAGCATTGTCCAGCTGATTACCCAATAACAGTGTATCCAGCAGGCTGATGCAGCATTGTGGTGCCTGCCACTTTCTGCAGGGCGCTCGGCCCCGCCCGACTGCCTGGCTGCCAACCAATGGCCGCCTGGCTGCCTCGGCTTTGCTGTCAACCTCATACGCCCCCGCTTCAGCAACACACGCAAGGGGCTCATGTATGCACAGGTGCGCGCGCTGACCAGCGTGATGGGGTCATATATAGGAGGGTTGTACTATGGTTGTACGTGTGCTGTCGTGCAGTTTCTTGTCTCGAGAGCAGTCTAGTGGTCGTGCGGTTTCTTGTCGAGAGCAATACTAGATAGAGTTGTCGAGAGCAATACTAGTGGCTGGTGCTCGCACCTGATCTACATGCACGGCCACAAATTACTACTGTCAACAGATGTGCGTGTCAGCGTTGGAACACTGCTGCTGCTGCTGCTGTTGTGTCATTGCAGCTGGGCCGCACGCTGGTGTTTGAAACATTGGACCAAGCAGCAGCATACAGGGCCTGCGTGGTCAACGTCCTGAAGACCAGCACCGCAGACATTGTCACGCTGGATGGCAACAAGCTGTCGGGGCGTGGCGTGGTGGTGGGCAGCAACTTCAGGGTGTGCAGCATACAGGAGGCGCCCTTCAGGTTTGGCACACGGCCGGCAGGCGAGCTGCAGGTGGGTGGGAGTGTAGTTAAAGGCTAGGAGGAGGTTTTGAGTAAGACCGGCCATCCTTGCTATGTGCCTGGCTTGTCGGCATGGCCCTGCATAACTGAAGAGTGGAGGGCAGCAGCCCTGGTGCAGCCCTTGAAGCAGACACAGCAAGCCTTGCCAGTTGAGCTGAAGATATGGCAGCTTACAGAGAGGGTCCTGCTGTGCATTCCATGACCATGTGAGCAGCGGAGCTGCAACGGCAGACAGGAATGAGTAGTGGCCAGGCATGCCTTACATGCCTGCTATGACCCTGCTCACAGCCTTGTGTACACTTGCTTGTGACGCAACCTGCAGGCCAGTACCCAGCTGTCGCTTACGCAGTGTGAGATAGCAGCTGAGGCCGTTATTGCAGCCCTGCAGCAGCAGGAGCAGGCGGAGCAAGACCTGCAGGCAGTGCAGGAGGAAGAGCAGCAGCCGCAGCACCAGCAGCTGCAGCAGCAGGAAGCAGAGCTGCAGCAGCAGCTGGAGCAGCTTCAGCAGCAGATCCGGCAGCAGCAGCGAAGTATAGAGGGCGACAGCAGAAAGGGCGCTGGTACCTCCAGGTACGCAATGTGCAGAGCCGCTCGGCTCAACGCGAATTGTGTGGCAGCAAGCACAGTACCATAAGAAGAGGTGTGCCATGTATGTGCTATTCCATGCTGCGGCTGTTCACCGAAACAAATCGCACAGCAACATCCACTGCCTGCTGCGCAGTGTTGTCTGGCGATTCTGCATGCCGCGTGATGTTGAAGCCCTTGCTGCTGCTGTTGCGTGTGGGATGTCTTGCAGGGGCCGTCAGATGCAGCAGCAGCAGCAGCATGGCAGAGATGCTGCTGAGCAGTGTTGTCTGACAAATCTGCATGCTGCGAGATGTTGAAGCCCTTGCTGCTGCTGTTGCATGTTGGGGTGTAGTATAAATAATTGCAGGACACCAGATTGCAAATATCATGCAGCAAAGTGCAGTGCTGCCATGTCTAACTGGGGTTCCCTTGCCACGGCTGAACATGCTGGTGTCTTGCAGGGCCCGTCAGACGCAGCAGCATGGCAAAGATGCTGCCGAGGTGGTGGATCTGGCAGCAGCAGAGGAGGCAGCACAGGAGGGCAGGCAAAGGAGCAAGCGCAGGAAGCACTAGCAGCAGCCACAGCCTCCAAGAACAGGCTACCAGTCCGCTGCCTGCATTGGCTGCTCGAAGCACAAGGTTAGCACGATGCCACAGTGCAGTGGTCGAGCAGACCGCAAAGGGCTGGGTTGCTGTGCCGCAGCACTACAGCAGCAATGGCATGTGCAAGCAGGGGCTCTTCCAAGCATTTAAATTCGGCGATCAGTTGCACGTCCATCCACGTGCCTGTGGCTGGCGTTATCCCTGTGTTATCCCTGTAACTTTGCAATCACTGTAACATTACTGATCAAGCACTCATGAGTGCAATTGGACTCCTACTACAAGCTGAGCTTGCTGAGCACGTGATGCCGCATCTGTACGGTACAGTTCACAGGCGACACAGCTACGTGTAGCTACGTTGTCAGCCTTGGGCGCCACTCACAGTAGCTCAGCTACTGTCACAGTAGCCAGCCCAGTTTGGGAGCAGCTGCCAGCAGGCCTGCTCGTGTGTTGAGACACATTTTTGCGGACTCTTTGAAGACGTTTTTGTTTGATGGCTTAAGATGCAGAGGGAACTGGTTACGACAGGAGCATTTGTGGCAGCAGCAGCAGCGGCGGCAGCAGCAGCAGGATTGCTGCAGATGATTGTAATTGATTGCGCCTCGCTGAGAGGCGGAGATCTTTGAATGCGGACACCAAGAAGTGTCTGGTTTTTGCATGGTTACCCTTGGGTTGCTGGTGGTTGCCTGGCCCCTGTCAGCACTGCTCTGGACGTTGAACAGTACATCTGATGAGCACCCTTGCAGCAGTCAGCCGCTGTCAGAAGGGCCTTGAGTCTTCTTGTTTAGCAGTTCCCGCTGGCTAGATTGGATGCTGAGCGGCATGCGTAGTTGGGGCACCAGAACACTTATACTGCGGCATTGTTGCGCCGGCGCGTGCTGTGGCCCGAGCCAGCGTGATCCGATGAGTGTTTTTCAAGCGCTGCTGTCACAGCAATGCGCACTGCCTTGTTTGCACTGCTGCTTTTGCAGCTTGATAGAGTTTTTGAGAGATGTGTTGAGCCAATTACCATGTTACCATTACCAAAGGTTGCCCACAACCTTGCAGAGATGTTCGAGATTATAGCCGGCGGTTTCTTAGCCGTCTTTTGGGCCATACTTTGAGTACACCGCCGTCTCTTGGTTTGCAGTATTGCTGCATGCATATGCTGATTTGAGCCCTCTTCTGCCAGCTGCATCGGTAGTCCATCTGGCCACCAGGGCTGCTACCTGTCACCACATAGGATATGATTGTTTGCAGTGTGCTTGTGCTTGCTCTGCCTCTCTTTCCCCTCCAGGAGGGGCCCCCTGAGCTCAGGGGGTTTGCTTTGAGATGTGTTGGACCCCATGAGTTAACGTATGGCTCCTTACGGGGTGGGCCAGAGGCCCTACTGTGGTAATTCGGTAATTCGGTATCTCGAGCAATTTGAGAGAGGTTCGGGCTAGCTGCTGTCTGAGGCGTCAGACAGACAGAGTCAACATGCGAGGTCATCCCATTGGCTTGCTTAACATGGCATGCAGTTTGTCACCATCAAATGGCACTTAGCTTGAGTATTGAATACGATACGCCGCAACGTTGCAATGGTTCCCAGAACAGCTTCCCGCAAACACGTGCATCAACAGGCCCTCAGGTTGTCTTGCAGTGCAAGACCAGCATGTGCATCGGCTGGCAGGTGCGTTCTTCAGCACCGTGCTATGCAGAAATCAGCACAGGCTCATCAACTTGATGCAGCAGCTGCATTTGCCGCCCCCACAAGTCAGACGCTGCGTTCATCAGCAGTAGAGGTGTCAGCAATTTCCCTGAACGGTCTACAGCATCGCCACACCCCACGTCCTCCACGATTACAAAGTGAATGTACAGAGTTATTCAGGGCCCGTGCACGAGCTCTGTGTCGCGCTCTCACTACAGGCCATTCTGGGACCTTGGGCGCGTAATGCTTCCAGTGTCAGGCTGGCGCGTTGATCACCCGTAGCAGCGGATGGGGTCTGCAGCACCATACATGACAGCAGGCAGACATGCAGTGAGTTCTGAGGTATTCAGCCGTAAAGCGCCACTAGGACAAGAGGCATATATATTATCGGCAATAAAAGCATTGTCACGTGGTCAAAGCACACACTGTCCGTCTGTGTCACATAAATGCGGCATGCGGCACCGTGATGCACCCAGGGACGCTGCAAGTGAGGTCACGCCTTACCTGACATGGCATATCTAAACAGCTCAGCTTCTGCCATAAATGCCATAAATGCCCGACCTGACATTGTCCAGTGCACAGAGGCAGCATACGAGAAGTCATGTGCATTGCAAGCACACAAGCAGTGCCTGATTGCAGCTCATCAGCAGCAGGCTGACAGCATAGCTGGTCTCACCGTTGCAGCCCTTGCTGGCGTCCTGTGGCTGGTTGAAGCGGCCACCCCTGGACAGGTACTGCTGGTGGTAGGGCTGCAGCAGAGGCGACGAAAGCAAAACACAACACGGCGGCCAGTTGCAGCTGACTGATAGGTGCTTTTCAGCAGTGATTGCAGCCAGGTGCATCTCAGCAAATGTTCAAGTATGTGATACGTCAGCAAACGCCTCCGAAGTATGTAATACCTCAAACAAGCACTCACATGCCGCAAGTATGTGGCACCACACTGCATTCAACTGAGCAGCATAGCTAGGCCCTGCACACTGTCCAGCATCCAACGCATGATGCCATGTGGTGACAGGGTAACCAGCACAAAAACAAACGTGTGTGTGCATGTGCAAGCACACTGTCCCATCCAGACCTGTGAGTACTGCATCTTGCTGCATTATCTCTGCAGTTTGAGTATCCTGCAATCCTTTTCACACTGTCCTATGCCTCACCTCTGCCTTGTAGTACATCTTGATGGGCTCCAGCTCAGTCACAATCTTCACGCCTGGCATGGCTGCACGCTTCTCATCAATGTACCTGGCAGCAGCAGCACCAGCAGTGTGAAGAGATTATGCATGGCCCGCGGGGACAATTTATGCTAGCAGCTTTTAAAGTAGTTTAAACGACAAGCCTTGCTGCACATGTTGGGATCAGGGATGATGATGTGCTGCACTGCAAGCCTTGCAAATGAACATATACCCTCCAAAAACCATTTTACGTAAGCAGCTGCACCACTCACTTTGCTGCCTGCTCCGCCTGCTCCGTGCTGTGCGTGTAGATGCCTGCACGGTACTGCGTTCCCACATCAGCGCCCTGCTTGTTGAGGCTGGTGGGATCGTGCTTGCCCCAAAACACGTCCAGCAGCTCGCGGTAGCTCACCTGCAGCAACGCGGGCAGCAACATGGCAGTAGGGTTTCTGGTTAGGGTTTTGAAATGTAGGGTAAATTCTAAACCCTGCCCTAGAACACATCGCATGTAGGGTAAACCCTGAACCCTGCCCCAGAACACATCCAGCAGCTCGCGGTAGCTCACCTGCAGCAGGATACAAAGCAGTGACATTATGACATTGTTACATCAGCATTGCCCCAGAACACATCCAGCAGCTCGCGGTAGCTCACCTGCAGCAGGATACAAAGCAACACGGCAGTGACACTGTGACATTGTTACATCCTGATCCAGAGCCTGACCTTGTGGCTGGCCCCAGAACACATCCAGCAGCTCGCGGTAGCTCACCTGCATCAAGGTGGACAGCAACACGGCAGTAGGGTTGAGGATTTGAAGGTTTTAGAGTGTAGGGTAAACCCTAAACCCTGCCCAAAAACACATCGCAGCTCGTGGTAGCTCACCTGCAGCAGCAAGGTGGACAGCAACACGGCAGTAGGGTTTAGGATTTCAAGGTTTTAGGGTGTGGGTAAACCCTAAGCCCAGCCCCAGCACGTCCAGCAGCTCGCGGTAGCTCACCTGCAGCAGGATACAAAGCAACACACCAATGACAGTGTGACATTGTGACATCAAAATAACGGTGTGTCAGGGAAGTCCTCTCCAATTACTATAAGGCATGGCGTCCAGCAGCTCGCGGTAGCTCACCTGCAGCAGGATACAAAGCAACACGGCAGTAATATTATGACATTGTTACATGAGCATGATGATGTGTCAGAACACATCCAGCAGCTGACGGTAGCTCACCTGCAGCAACGCGGGCAGCAACACGACAGCAGAGTTTAGGGTTGAAAGGTTATAGGGTGCAGGGTCAACCGTAAACCCTGCCCCAGAACACGTCCAGCAGCTCGCGGTAGCTCATCCGCAGCAGCGTGGACAGCAACACGGCAGTGACAATGTGACACTGTTACATCAGCACAAGGGTGTGTCAGGGACTTCCCAAAGGACGGTCCTCTCAAGTGACTGTATGGCAGCTCAGGCGTGCACATCAAACACAAATCCAACATCAACACATATTCAACGCTTGCATGCGCCCGGAATGTTCCACGTCTGGCTTTCATAGCAGAATGAGCAGCACAAACATAAACAACCTGCCTCAATGTAGGATGGCACACTGCATGCACACAGTGAGCCGCAAAGGCTGCCCAACAACAGCACAGCAGAAGCAGAAGCAGTGCCTACCGCAGCCCACCTGCTGGGGGTCATATGTGACCTGCACCACCTCTGCGTGGCCGGTGCTGCCGCTGCAGACCTGCTCGTATGACGGCTCCTCAACCTTGCCCTGGCTGTAGCCCACCTCCGTGGAGATCACACCTGGCAGCAGCAGCAGCAGCATCAGCATCAGCAGCAGCAGCAGCAGCAGCGGCAGCATCAGCAGCAAGATGCATGCTGTCAGTGCCCCACCCTGCATGCTGTAATTGCATCCAGGCTCTGGCTGTAGCCAGCGTAGTAATGCACCTGGCGCCGCAGCAGTGACAGCGATGATAAGATGAACACCAGGGCATGTGTGTGGTTGGTGCATGTGAGGATGGCTGCCACAGCTAAGAGGGTCAGCTGGTGCGCATTGTGGGCTCAGCTGTAGTTCAGCCGTAAGTATCTTGGTACTAAGCACAGAGCACGCCTCAAAGGCTCAAATCACTTGATATGTACTGTGCACGCTGTTCTATGAATGCAAGACATCCTAGATCTGGTGTTTTGATTAAACCCCCCATAAAGTAACAATACCCCTGCGTATGTGCGCACCTGCCACGCGCTGGAAGGCCAGCTCCGGCCCCCAGAAGCAGCCCGCGCCAAAGGTGGCCTTCTGCAGGCTGTCCTGCGCCGTCAGCGTCAGCAGCTCCACGTCAAACGTGAGGTGTTTGCCCGCAAGCTGCAGAGGGTTGCAAGCGCAAAGACAGGCAAAGGCAGAGCGGCAAGTGACACGGTGTTGTGAGTGAGGACTTGGGGAAGCGAATGAGTGGGTGAGTGGGTCTGCCATATGCAGGTGCGTGGCTGCAGGCAAGGTGGCAAATGTAGAAGGGCAGAAGGCGGTTAGGTCAGAGATTATAATAATAAAAGGTCGGCTGGCAAGCCAACAGGCGCGCCGGTAGCAGCAGCATTCATCAGTAACACAGGTCCCAAGCATTGCACAAACATAGCCCCTCACCTCATGGTTGAGGTCCAGTGTGACCTCCTGCTCCCCCACGCTGGTCACCCTGGCTGGCAGGCCGTTGCTGAGCATCACACGGTCATTGACCTGTGACAGGCGCGAGGTCAGCAGCAGTTGCAGGAGAAATGCAAGTGAAGGAGGGTGAACAGCAAAGGCCAAGTGCAGTCAGACGCAAGACTTGTTCACATGCAGCACAGCCATCAGCTGCTTGTGCATGCATTTCTGTCTGCCACGACAAGCGCGTGTGTGTGTGTGTGCGGTAGGTGTTGGTTTTACATGTGGGTCTGGGTGTATATGTGATGTCACTGGCTCTAAACCCTACACCCTAACCCTAAACCTTAACCCTAAACCTAAACCAAGGGTTGTGCAAAGCACCCATTTGCATTGTGTGATATAGCATCACATGCATGTCACGTCATGTATGTGTTGGTGGCTGGTGGCTGAACAAACACCACGTATTGCTTTTTTGTGTCTGTGTGTTTGTGTGTGATAGTTGCTGCTTTATCAATAGGCATGATTATGATGGCCAGGTGTTAACATAATGGCAGCCCATGCATGCTTGATGCATGACTGATGTAGCACATAGCCAGGCTGTGAGCATCGCCTTCCACGGCATCTCATGGCCTGTTACGCACTGCAGCTGATCCATAAACGGCTGTTGTTGTAGTGGATATTGGGCACACGGTCAGATCCTGGATGCCTTTATGGCTGTTCCTCGCGGAGCTATCTATACGGCCCTGTGACAGCATCTCTTAAGCAAAGAGAGCTGTGGGGTGGGTGTCAGAACAGGTTGCCCCATCCTCTCTCAGGATCTTTTTCAGAGTAAATTCGTTGTTGCTTGGTCCAGCCCATGTAACCAATTTACTTCAAAAAAACAAGTGCTGCTGCTGCTGCTGCTGTGGTTGCTGTGGTTGCTGCTGCTGCTGCTGGCGCCCACCTTGAGTCCCTCTGGCGCCTTTGCCTTGGGGATGTTGACGATGTACTCAGCGTTCACCTGACAGCACGGGTGGCAGCACAGGAGGCAGCAGCATGCATAGCAACTGGAGGTTATTGTTGCTGTGGCAAGGCACTGCAGCAGGGATGCTATTGGTGTCAAGATGCTTGGAATATGCACGCTTCATCTCACCAAGTACTGTGCTCATGCAAACCTTGAGCAGTCTGTGTGCTGCTGCTAGTGCTGTTGCTGATTGAAACACAGCCTCTTCTGGCGTTGTCACTGCTGCCACACCTCTCCCGCTGCTGCTGCTGCTCCCACATGGCACCATGCATCTCTGGGTGCTACTCCATCCCATCTGCTGCTGCCAGTGCTGCTGCAGCCGTTTCCAGGCTGCTGCTGCTGCTGCTGCTGCTGCTGTCGCAGCCGCCTCAGCCGCTCCTCCCTGCCCACCTGGCCGTACGCATCCTCTGGCGTCACGCGGACCTTGTTGCTCTGGCCCACAGCCAGGCCTGTCACTGCTGTGTCAAAGCCCTTGATCACCTGCAACCACCAGCAGCAAACTCTGGCATTATATACACAACAGGTGCAAGGAATTACGTTTGCTGTATGCCAAGTTGCCTTTCTGATAATGATATGTCTCTTCAATATCAACTGCTGTGTCAGAGCCCTTGATCAACTGGACACACCAGCACCACAGCGCCGCAGAAATGTCATGGCATTACATGGCATTACATGGCATAAACTCAACCTAAAAGCATGCAATAGGCAGGCAACAGGATGTATGGTGAATAGCAGGCAACTTGAGCTGGCTAGTTGGGTGACATCCACCGCAAGTCTGCTTAGGAGCTGTAGCTAAATCTCAAGCTTTTCAATGCTGATAATCTGCTGTAGCCTTGCATGTGCAACAGCAGTCACAGCAGTGGCTGTTTGTTTATGATGAAATGTGGTTGTGGTGGCCAGCTGAGCGCTCACCAGCCCTCCTCCAATCTGGAACTCAAGTGGCTTGCGGCCGTCCTTGCGGCTGGTGTCAAAGACGCTGCCGTCATCAAGCGTGCCTGTGTAGTGCACAGTCACAAAGTCGCCAGCCTGGCGGCAGCAGCAGCAGCAGCGGCGGCAGAAGCAACAGAAGTTTGGCCAACACGAGCAGCACACAGCATGAGCTTCTGTTGACGTTCAGCGTATGCCATGCACCAAAACACGCATGATGACAACTACAACTGCATTTGTTTTCAAATTAGTGCAACAGAAGCTACTGGTGCTCACACATCGACGGCTGCATGCCAAAGTGCTGAGCTGCGATGCGATTGCTGGCTGGCATGGCTGTTCACTTGGTACTGCTTGCCTGCCGTCCTGACGATCTGCCAGCTAGCCAGCCTGCCAAAGTTGCTGCTGTGTATGGCTATACAGTAGTATGTTACTACATAGCATGCATTGCGTTGATATGACCCTTGCCTCCCCCTGTAACTGACCTTGGCAGTCTGCTGTGCATTCACACGTACAGCCACCAGGCGCCCGTTGCTTGGCCGCACTGCCACCAACCGCCTGCGGCACGACGTGAAGAAGCACAGCATTGCAATTCAAGGACACTATAACTCATAATAACTGGTTTAACGGTGTGTGGTCCATGCAGATCATGTGTTGTGTGTTGACAGTGCTGTGCTGCTGTCAGGACAAAGCACTTGCCAAGCAGTGCTGCTGCTGCTACTGCTGATGCTGCAGACAAGTCGCAGTCATTAATTTATGACTTATATAGTTCCGAGTAGCAGCAACACGAGTATATATGTGCCCTGTGCTGCTCTTCTGCTTCTGTGGCTCAGTGGTAGGTCCACAGCCTGCTGGCTGCTGCTCCGTAAATTCGCACGGTCATTGGCAGTCAAAGCGTTCGATCTGCTAGATAGTAGCTTTATAAGTATTGTTTGGTACCTGGCAAGCGCGCGCCCAGCAGAGAGCTGCATGCCGTAGTCTTCAAAAGGGTGGCACCAGTTGCACTCTCGACGGACTGCTTTCTTCACGAAGCTGTTACTACGAGCAAGAAACAAGCATATGGCTACTGCTGCTGGACTCTTTATTCACCTTGTGAGCGTTGTGGGATACGTTACTTTTTGTCAGAAGGTGGGCACCCAGCTGGATATTTTGGTGTAACATGCACCAGCATGACAGGCTTCAGGGATGCCAACTTGGCGTTTTCAACCTCTGAAATTGGGGCGTGTGATCAATGCGCAGCATCAAGCAAGTGTAGAATCTGTTACAACGTACAAGTGTCTAAACTCTGTGCTGGCAGCAGCAGGTGCTGACTGGGCTGCTGTCAGTGGCACTTGGCAGAGTGCCTTGGTGAAAACATCGACAACATTGCGAGATCGAAGCACATTGCCGAGCGAGCTGCTATAAACGATAGTTAATCGAATAATGTTTTCGATACAATGCGTGCGCTTTGCTGTTATGCCGCGAGGACGTGCATGCATCGATAAGCAGCTGTGGTGTCACTCCGAGCCTGCTGCATCTTTCACACCTGCTGCTGCTTTGCCAACAGAGCAGCCATGCCCGAGCGCGTCCGCTAAAGCAATTGGCAGTCACTTTGCAGTACACCTAGGTATTTATTAATGGTGCTGCTGCACGGTTGTGCAAGTAGCATGCTGTGAAACAGCCACCAAGATGTTGGCGCACAGCAACGTGCAAATATCTTCACTTGCCCCTGCAGCTGCTAACTCATGCTGAGTTTCTGCCAGGTGATTGGTTGATGTAGCACACGCTCTCATGCAAGGTGTGTGCCAGTGGTATCACAAGAAACTTCATGCTATGGCTTAATGGGTAACATGATGATGATGATGAAGAAACTTCATGCATTCAAGTTGGCTGAGAGACTGCTGTAGGTGGATAGGTTCTTATTGATCCCCCTACACCAACGAGCCACTAACCAAACCAAGGCCGTAGGTGCGGCCAGTACATCCGCCGAGTGGCGGTCAAACTAACACACACCAGTTTGACTATAACACACTGCCTGTCAAGAAAATTGCGCAATGTGTTGTCGTTGACTGATGCATCCACTAAGTTGTTGCGTTTTGTTTCTGATGATATTTGGGGTAGTAGGGGGGTGTGCCGAGTGATATCTAGGAGCATTGCTGAGTATCTTGTCCAAGCTTGGGATGTGCGTAATAATTGCAAACACAATGGAGCGGTGCTCCCTCTTTCTTCCGCTCCTGAGGGGCGCGGGGCCAATGGCGTTGATGCTATGGCTTAATGGGTAACATGATGATGATGATGACTGCCTGTCAAGAGGCTTGCCTGAATCACCTCTTTGCAAAACCATGGAACGCAGCCAGCAGCGCAATGCCTGCACCTGGCCTGCTTGCTGACAGATGCACAACACGTGCTGAACAACGGAGGCCCAACACCCAAGAGCATTGTGTACAACGCCCCATCAGCAAAGCAAGGCCAGAGAGCTGCGGTGGTACACGCATTCGCTGACACTCCTATGCAGGTTCAGAAGATATGCAGCACGGCACACAGCACAGATCAGTCTGCTGCATGGCTCCTATGCATCGCCCACTAAGAGTTTACGGTCACCGTATGTGCTGCACGCGCAGCACACAATGCAATGAAACACACACCGTAGAGCAACCACATCAGCACACTGTCACAGTGACGTCACAGTTGGTTCCGCCGTAACATGATGACCAGGCACCACTAGGTGCACCTTGCCTAATCGAAACAAATGGTAAGCAGCATCAAACAGGTACAGAGCACAAACAGAGCAGAGGGCACACAATGGATACACACAGTTCGCTGCGCTGCACACGAACCGCTTGGCCGAGAGCTGTGCGCTGTTGCACTTGCACACAGTACCAGGGCATAGCACAGCACAGTCACAGCAGGTACGTCGGGTATGCCCCTAAAGTGCACGACTGTATCAGACGTAAGCCCAGCCACACACCAGGTTGAGTTCGAAGCAGACAAAACTTTATATGTATCGGCCACGTGAATGATGGTCAGCAGCACAACTGCTGCTGCCAGGGGTGGAGGGAGCCAGCAAACCAGCAGCAGCCGCTGGTTGCTGGTTGACAAGAGGGTGATAGCGCAGCAACGGCGCCACACAAACCTTTGTATGCAACACACACGATACAGGGGTCGACACCCATTTGCGTAGACATGTCCACAGGTGTGCCATCAGCACACAGTGGTGAACTGTGTTCAGCCACAAACCTATGGCTGCACCGCGCCCAGAAACTCAGCATAAGATGTCCAACCTCCACACCCACCCCAGCATTAGCTGGCAATACCATAACAAAACACACCCTGATGGTACAGCCAATACTATACTCTGTCTGCCAACAGCAAGTGTAACAGCAAGTGCACAGCACCGCAGCCTGCTGCACATCACAATGGTACATCAGGCAGCTACACAGCAATGTGTAGTTGCCTGATTGTATGGGAACCCAAGAGTCAGACCTTCAGCGAGCCACATGGCACATAACAATGCTACATAGCATCAAGCAGCAACTATTTCGCCTCTGATAAGTGTTCTGCAGGTGCAAGCGCACCCAAAGTAGTGGCCATCAGCCAAACTCAACACAGACAGGCAACGGTGATAGGGCAAGAGGTGCGTGACTTGCTGCACACCATGTCAAGCATGTCGCAGCTTGCACTGGTGCAGCAAGTCTCCTCAGCGCTACGGTAGCGCCCAACAACTCAACAACCTAAACATCGGCAACTGCAGCAGCACTGCTGGCTCACTTGCACTGCTGCATGCCGCCGTCTGCACACAACACTCTGGCAAAATCCTGCATGACTGCTCCTTTAGAAAGCAGCATGCATCGCGCAAATGCTGCAGAGATGCACAAACACTTGCAAGCCAAGACATACACGGTATCAAATAGGTCAAAGGCACAAGCGTCCTCATCCCCCATAGGCCGCTGCAATGGGCCCATGTCATCACACCTGGTCAATCTTTGCCATCCTTGGTCAAACTTGATCAGCCCTGGCCAAACTTGGTCAGCCTGGCGAAACTTGGTCAGCCTTGGTCAAACTTTGCCAGCCAGAGTCAACAACCACAGTCACACACCCAATACCTTGGAGAACATACAACAGTAGGTGCAACTGTCAGCTTAACACACACATGCCACAACACAAACACATCCACCGGCAGCACTTGTGGCACGCAGCATTGGAATTTCTGAAGCATCCCTGTGTTGTTCAGGGGCTGCCCACCAGCACCAGCAGCAGCGCCGTGCTGCTGGCGATGCACCAGTGGGCAGCCTTCAAGCCCCACTAGCAGCTTGTGCAGCTGCCTGCATTTTACAACTTCTCTTCAAAAGCCGATTCCAAACAGCAGCCAACCCGGGCAAGTGCCCCACCACCAACAAGCCATGCTGGCAAGTTGCCAGCCAGTTGATTAGATCAGCCTGTCACAACGACAAACCACACAACTCTTACCACCTCCTCCCAACAGCTGTGAATGCAACTCTACACTTGACAGCTGCGTTACTGGAGGACCAACTGCACTCCACCACCTGAAACTTCAACTGCACAGGATCTCGCTTGTCACCCTGTGATCTAATCGACAGAAGCGACCATGTTATAGGCAAAACCCAACGTCCAACCACCAAACCAGCAGCCAGCGGCAACCACATACACCGCCCCCTCCCTCAATACACTGCCATAGCTGCACCGCCGCCCGCTACTGCTGGTGCACCAGCGGCCAAGCCAGATGCAGCCTTAGGAGCGGGCAGCACCATCCACCCCGGCTCGCTCTGCACCCTCTCCAGCAACTGCCTCTCACGCTCACGCCTTGCACGCTTGCCGCCGCTGACCCTCGTCAGATGTGCTACTGCTGCTGCAGCGGCCTTGGTCACAGGGCACTGGTGACCAGGCGGCGCAAGAGACCGCAGCAGCTCAACAAGGTCTGCCAAGCCACCCAGTAGCATAGCCAGAGGGCATGACGAGCTGCGCCTGTTGTCCACTTGCTGCCCACCCGTTCGCAGCTGCTTCAGCTGCTTCAAATGACGCAGGGGGGACGGAAGCGAGTCGCGGAAGCTGCTGCTGCCGCTGCTGCTGATGCGCCTGCTGGCTTGCTTGCCTGTCGGACTGCCCCTAGGTGAGGAGCCGGCCGCTGTAGCTGCACTTGCTGGCGCTGCTACGTAAGGTGAAGCCGCTGCAGCTGCAGCTGCAGCAGAGCTGCCTACTGCGGCTGCGCACACAGCTGTGGCAGCAGAAAATGACCCTGGCGCGCTAGCAGCAGCTGCAGAAGGTGCTGCAACTGCTGGCGCCCTGTTCAGCACTGCTTGCGCCATGCTGCTGCTGCTGTCACTGCCCAGACCTGGGAGGTGGTTGCCTGACACGTCGAGTGACACCAGCTGCTGCAGCCGTGTGATGCCTGCTGGGATTTTCTTCAGGTGGTTGTGCCCCAGGTGCAAGGAAGTGAGGCGAGTGAGACCCCACAGCGAGCCGGTCTCAGGCAGACCCTGAAGCTGGTTGTGGCCTAAATCAAGGTGCTGTAGGCAGCTCAATGCTGTGATGCTGGCTGGCAGCTGCGCTAGCTGGTTCTCTGCTAGCACCAGACTGCGGAGGCTGCTGCTGGATGGGCTGGCCGTGCTGCTGCTGTTGCGGCGGCTGCTGCCGTCGGTGTTGCTGCTTGCGCGGCGGCTGGTGTCCCAGTTGCTGGGGCCGTTGCTGGCTGCGGGGGTGCATGCCAGCAGCACGCCCATGCCACTTAGATCGTTCTCATCTACATCGTCATCAGCTGCTGCCACTGGAGCAGCCACTGCTGGAGGCAGCAGCTGCTGCTGCTGCTGCTGCTGCTGCTGCTGCGGACCACTGCATGTGCTGCCAGCGGTACTGCTGCTGGTAGCAGTAGACCTGCTGCTGCTGCCACAGAAGTCTGGCAGCTTTGCAAGCATGTTCTCCCGAACCGACAGCTCCTGCAGTGCTGGCAGCGCCCAGATGTGACGTGGCAAGCTGCTCAGATAGTTGGCATCCAGCTGCAGCACCGACAGCTGCTGCAGGCCTGCAATGCTGCCTGGCACTCCGCGCAGCCTGTTGTCACTCAAGTTCAGCAGCTGCAGCCCAGCTGGCAAGCCAAAGCAGCATGCGGCATTCTGCAGCTCCTGGATGTAGTTGCCACTGAGCTGCAGCGCTGTCAGCTGCGTGAGGTTCAGCAGCCACACCGGCAGAGATCGCAGCTCGCAGCCGGCTAGGGTGAGGCTCTGCAGCCGGCTGCAGCCTCCCAGCGGCGCTAGTGCTGCATCTGGTGACTGCAGCACGCGGCGTGCCATGTTGGTTGACGCAATGCTGACGCTCTGCAGCTGCTGCAGCTGAGACATGCCAGCTGGCAGCATTGGTACGCCTAGCCCGTGCACCTCCAGCTGCTGCAAGCTGCTGCATTGGCAGATTGCAGCACTGAGTGCGTCCAGCACTGGAGCACTGAGCACTGCGGCTGCTGCCTGCTGCTCGCCGCAGATGCGCAGTGTACGCATCGCAGTGCAGCTGCCTAGCCACGCACCGGCTGCATCTGCAGAGCTGGGGCTGGCAGCTGGCATGCGCGCCAATACGCTAGAGCCTGTGCTGAGGCGCTGGCTGCATGTTGACCAGCAGAGGCTGGTGAGGCTGGCTGCTACTGCTGCTGTGTCTGCTGCAGTGAGGCGAGCCTCTGGTGGGATGGCTGCCTCTGCGGCGAGCCTGCTGCAGGTGGCGAGGCACAGTGGGAGGGGCGTCAGCGTCTCAGCGTATTGGTTTCAGTCGTCATCAAGTGTGCATAGGCATGTATATGAGCATGTATACGAGCAACTTTGCCGTGGCAGCGCTAGAAGACTTCAAACGCGCTGGACAGCCGCAGACTGCGCTTTTTGAAAGAAACTGCTAAAGCATACGTACTTCTGCATGCAGTGACATTGCTGTCACAAGCACGCGCACAATAGTGACAGTGGTCCACACTCCAGCTAGCCAGACTGCATGCATGAAAGCATCCACAGCAAGAGGAACCATGCAGCGACTGCTATGCCTACAAGTCAGGGCGTTTTGATTTCTTGATTATATCATATTAAACACAGATCTGATGTTTTAGTCGCAGGCAGTCTCACCTGCTGCTCAGCTCCAGCTCCTGCACCTCCCAATGCTGCAAGCCCTTGCATGCCGCCAACACACCAGCCAACGCACGAGCATCCCACGCGCCAGCCTGCCGCAGCGCCAACCGCTGCAGCTGCCGCAACACTCCTGCTGCTGCCAGTGGCAGCAGCGCCTGTACATCCAACTCCCCTGGACCCAATGTTAGGCCCTGCAGGCAGGACATGCCCAGCAGGGGTGCTAACGCATTGCTGCCGCTAAAGCTTGCTGCGAGCTCAAGCTGCTGCAAGTTACACAGGGAGCTGAACTGCTGCGGCAGCCGCAGCTGTGGTTCTGCCAGCAGCAGCACGTCAGGTGCGGGGCTGCCTTCGTAGCTGCGGCGCCTGTTAGGAAACACCAGGCTGCTGTGCAGGCCTGCTGCTGCTGCTGCTGCTGCTTGACTGATGGTGCTGCTGCTGCTGCTGTCGCCTGCTGGGATGCACCACTGCACTGCCAGTGAGCGGAGACCAGTGAGCTGACACACTGCTGCTGGCAGCACCAAGCTGTAGATGTGTGTGATGGTCACTGCCTGCTGCTCATCACATGCTGCTGCTGCAACGCCTGCTGCTGCTGCCTCATCTGGGCTGGGATCTACCAGCGTACGCACTGACTGCACGTCCAGCATTGCGCCGCTGATGGCCAGCTCCTGCAGGCCCTGCAATGCTGGCAGCTCCCTCCAGATGCGGGCTGCTGCTGAGGGTGCAAATGCCGGTGCACAATCCGGCCAGCGGGCTGCTACGTAAGCAGTCATGGCAGACCGGGACACCCCCCCTGCTCGGACCGCTACCACGCAATCCAGGTCACCAACTGCATCTAGCCTTGACTGAAGTGTAATGGCACCGCTCAAATCCAAGCTGCCTGCGCTGCACACTCGCTGAACATTGTCCCGAAGTGAACAGGGGTGTGCCGAAGAGCTCGCTCCGCTGCCAGAGCAGCAGATCCCTTCACTGGTATGTGAGTTCTCCAGTGCGCAGTTTCCATACCCTCCACTGGCGAGTGGCAGGTTGGAGAGGTTGAGCGCGCGAATTGAAGGGAACAGCGAGCTGAGTAGGACGCCGGCCCGTCCAGGACTGCTTGGCCAGCCGCGGGGCTGCAGCTCTAGAACATGAGCATCAACTGCTGTTCGCCAAGCCACGCAGGTGCTGCGCAAGGCTGACAAGTTCTCCATGCTGTTTTCTTTCGACAACACCTCCAGGACCCCTCCCAAGAGCTCAGCAGGGATGCCATCCCAGCCACTGCAACAACAAGACAGTGCAACAGCTTTCAGATGCGCTGAACAGGGCCGATCGCTGCTTGTTTCTCTCAGCAGAAGCTGGACTCTCACCTGCTTTCGCTGTGGCCGGCAGGGCTCCCAATCATCGTTGCAAACCACTAGA
Source organism: Tetradesmus lagerheimii (assembly GCA_902809745.2). Lineage (NCBI taxonomy): Eukaryota > Viridiplantae > Chlorophyta > Chlorophyceae > Sphaeropleales > Scenedesmaceae > Tetradesmus > Tetradesmus lagerheimii. The sequence continues at coordinate 8,724 of CADDIJ020001566.1, read as the reverse complement.
GCTTAGACTTTATGAGGAATTAGCAGTTTGTGCACGGCAAACCTGACGATACTGAGCAGGTGTTGTTGCTGCAAGTCAGGAAACGCTGACTGCCACTCGATCCTGTGTCTGCCTGGTGCTTAACGAGCTGATCACATTCGATAACCATGCACAGCCGTCAAGCATCGCGGCGATGGACACGCTTGTCACTTTGTTACGGACTTGCTACTGCAGCTCCGAATCCTCGCATGCAGTGAGTAAACGGATTTCAGTGAAAATTGTTTTCCTGTTGCTGGTGGTCTGAATGATGTGGTCCTGCGGCGAACCAAGCGCTAGGCCGTCTCGCTTTTGGCCTGGCTTCTTTAGATAGGCCTGCTTGCAGCCGTAGGCCAGCTGCCCGCCCTGCAAGGCGCATTTGGATATAAGCGACGGGTTTATTCTTGTTCATTGTGCAGTTTGCTACGGATCGCCACGGAATGCAATGTAACCATGGGTGTAGGAGGAGTGTCACCGCACGGAGGGGATCCTCCCACGAAACAGGCGGAAACCAACACTCAACGACTGGTGTCGTGCTTCAACTTCTGCCTGTCTGCAACGTTCCTGAACCTAAACTTGATGATAGGAATCGAGCACCACCTAGAGCTGCCTTGATCATGATGTACCTCACCCACTGACCAATTGACTGACCAGCAAGCTGGAGCTCTAAGCAGTCACCACAGCAGCATCATGTGCTACAGTCCCATTCTAATGCCGTTGCCCGCAGGTGCAACCCTTTTGCCCAGTTTGCAATGTCCTAGTACTGCCAAAACATGCTCATCAACAACTTGTGTGGTGCTCACTCATGCAGCAGGTGGCAGCACCAGCACCACCAGCTTTGAACGCAAGACAGGCTATAGCCAGCTGCATACGTGTGACAGATCCGACTGCCAGTGCGCCTGGCTGTACTGGCTGCAGCCTGGCAGCAGTGGCGTGCAGGCAGAGTTTGCTGCAGGCTAAGATGGTATTGACAAGACGACTGAAATCATGTATCTTGCTGGCAGCAGCTGCATACGGTTGTAGTGCCTTGAGCCGGTCTGCTGACGTGGGCGATGCTTCAGCCCATAAGTTGCCGGGTGAGCATTCAAACAGTGAAAGACTCAGGTAGCACTACTAGTGCAAATTCCTTTGTTCAGTTTTGATCGCAGCTTAAAGCAGTCGACCCCAATGCAATGGTCGGTTAGAGTGACCAGCAACCATTTCATCGTAACTTTGCTTGAACGTCTGCGAGCATTTCCTCAAACCGACAACGGCACATGCACAGCTGCATCGTCATTTTGTGAGGATGATTGGCTCTTTCCGCCCCTCTGCCGCGACATCAAATCTCCTCCACCTGCCTGGATTTGTTTACATTTGCTGTCTCGTTTTTCAGCACAACACGCCTGTCAGAGGCGTGTATACTGTGTCACAAGTAAGAAGAAGGAGACGCGACATATCTGTGTTCCTGGAGTAGGTCACAGATGGGAGCTGATCACGCGCACCAGCTTGAAGCTGGTCAGCAGAGCAAGGTGAATGTTGAAGCCTGCAGCGGTGCCAGGCGCCACCTGCAGCCCAACCGAGCTTTTAAAACCATTCTTACCTGACACGCCTTGGCTTGTATGCTGACTGACTGCTGCTGACACTGCACCATGAAATGCTCGCAGGGCGCTGCCAGTGGCCATGAGTGCTACAGCAGCGCATCGCACGTGCACATGAAGCACCTGAGCCATGAGCAGTTCAGCGCACTCAAAGCAGCTGAGCGCAAGATGCTGTGGCGAGTGCTGCTGCTCAATGTGCTGCTCATGTTTGTGAACTACATTGACAGAACCAACCTGAGCTTTGCAGCAGTGCAGCTGAACAGGGACATCGGACTTGACCACCAAACATATGGCTTGGGCGCAGGCACGTGGCTGCCCTGTATTGAACACAGGCCGTTACGTTTGCCATGTGCTTGGCGCCACAAAACCAGCAGCAGCCAAACAGCGTATCGTCCGTCATGCCTCAGTACGGCAGGGGGTTGGTGTATGCTGCCAGTGGTGGCAAGTGGAGGCACATGACAGACATGACAATGTCTGCTTCCTGCGCGGTTTGCAGCAGCAGTTGCAGCCACCGGCTTGATAGCTGACTGAAGCACTTGCACTGCCTGGAAGTTGGTGTAGCTATCAACTTTTCATCGCAGCACCGCAGCGGCTGCCGCAGCTGGTGTTGAACTTCATCCCACCCCCGCTGCTGCTGCTGCTGCCACTTCCGCTGCTACCACCTGCTTCCATCGCTGCAGGCCTGTTCTTCTGTGCATATGCGTCCATGCAAGTTCCTGCAAACATGGTCATGGCAAAGATCGGCGGGCCGATCTGGCTGGGCACGATTGGCATGCTGTGGGGCATCACTGCCGCTTGCTTTGCCAGCCTACGCAGCGTGCCGCAGTTTCTGGCGCTGCGGTTCCTGCTGGGTGTGTTTGAGGCGGGTGCACTGCCAAGCATGTGGAGCTACCTGAGCCACTTCTACTCACGCCAGAGGATCACAGTGCCTCTTGGTGAGTGGATACACAGCAATGGAGGGACAGCGCAGCTGGCTCAGCACTCACAGAACTGGCAGGTGCAGGGTTCCATGCATGTTGAGCGGTTGTTTGGATATATTATCAGCTGGGCTGCCTGGGCTAGGATGCTGATGATGCTACATCAGCCAACACCAACAGCATTGTGTCATAAAAATCTCTTGGGTGCAGAACATGAAGATGTTTTGCGGTCCAAATTCCCACGCTTGGTGCTGCGCTTGCTGCTAATATGTGTTGCGTGCGAATGCTTACGTCAACACTACTGCATGCCAATAACTTGATGCTTGCAGGCTATCTCATGGGCTCCCTCATCGTGTCCCAGGCGCTTGGCGCTCCCATAGCAGCTGGCCTGATGTCACTAGACGGCAAGGCAGGGCTCAAAGGCTGGCAGTGGCTGTTCCTTGTCGAAGGCGTGCTGGCCTGTTTAGTTGCAGCAGCCTGGTTCTTCATGCCTCGAGACATTGACGCAATAAAGGGGCTCACAGACGAGGAGAGAGCAGCGCTGCATGCGTCTATGGCACACCATGCCAAGCCTGCGGCCAGCCCTGTGAAGGCACTGAAGGCGGCGCTGAGGAACCCTGCTGTGTGGATTGGCGGGGGTGGCATAAAGTTCTTCAGAGACGTGGCCTTCTACGGCCTCATGTACTGGTGAGTGAGTGAGTGAGTGAGTGAGTGGGTGAGCGAGTGAGTGAGTGAGTGAATAAGTGAGTGAATGACTCCCCAAGCGCTCTGCACCGCCTGGGTTAGTTAAGGCTGAAGAGGACGTGTGTGACCAAGGGTCAGCGACCCTTGGGCTCCACGCCCCCTACCTCGTACTGGTGAGGCTGCACCTGCTGCAACGCGCCCTTCTGTAAACATGTGGAATGGGGGTTGGGAGGGAAGAGGACTGCAACATGAGTTGGGTTGCCAGTTGACTGCCAGACTGCAGACCGCATGAGCAGCTGCAGAGCGCCTCACTACAGCAGTGGCAGCGGCAGCAGCAGCTGAAAGCGCAACATTACCGCCAAGGTATAAGACGACGAATCATCTACCGCCTGTATAGCTCAACCAAAGCATGCAGCCACTGTGGCAGAGCTTACCTTCTGACAATTTCTTTGACAGCAGCTTGTTGTCACAGTCAGGCCCCTTGGCATGTGCATCCTGCATGATGTTGCTCCTGCTGTGCTGCTGCTGCCGTGCTGTGTTAACCTGCAGGCTGCCGCTGGTCATCGAGAGCATGCTGGAGGGGGCCGTTGCACCAGAGCAGCGCGCCATCTACTCAGTGCTGCTCACAGCAGTGCCATTTGTCTGCAGCGCAGCAGCACAGTGAGTGACACCAGCCAGCCTGCAGCTCAGCCTGCTGATTGATAGGCTGTACAAGAATCTATGCATGTCATTGTAGGATGCTGGCAGCACTTGTGACTGGCATGTGCTGCACCAGTGGTTTCTTTGGTGGTGCAGTGGCTCACATGCATTGTCTGCGGTGTGTGCATTGACTAGCGCACAGCAACTTCTCAGCACCCTCGGTCATTCACCAAAATCTGCCCCTGCTGCTTGCCCCTGCTGCTTGCCCCTGCTGCCCACCCCTGCTGATGTGTCACCACAGGTTTGCCACTTGCTGGCACAGTCAGCGCAGGAACGAGCGGCGCTGGCACCTGGCCTCCTTTTGGGCGTTTGGAGTCATCTGCTTAGCACTGCTGCCAGTCAGCCAGATGCACCATTCAGCTGCAGGCTCCTTTGTGCTGCTCACGCTTGGTGTGGTAGGCATCTTTGGCGTTGAAGGTATTTCGGTCAGCTACTATCTTGCCTTGATGGGCGGCGAAAAAGGCCTTGGCATTGCTGTCATTAACGCTTTAGGAGCGTTAGGCGGCTTTGTGGGACCGTATTTGATTGGAGCACTGACGCAGAAGAGCGGGAGCTTCTATGGAGCGATGTGGATGCTTGCTGCGTTCCTGCTGGTGGCAGTGGTGAATGTGACGCTCGCGACAGAGCAGTGGGCGTCAAAGTTCAGTTTGAAGCCTGGTCAGAAGCCTGAGGATAGGCGCGTGAGCGGCAGCAGGCTGCCATCAGCGTTGTTTGGGGATGCGTCCATGATTGCTGCTGTTGCGGCGTACATGCCAGATGGTGGGGAGTCTGATGGAGGCGGCGATGATCAGGAGGACATGGAGCTGGGAGTGAAACCAGCAGGTGCAGCACATGCAGCAGCAGGAAGCCATGTTGCGGGTGCGAAGCTAACACCAGACTTGCACAACAAACTCTGCACATACTTATGCCACGGTGTTACTGCAACAGCACCACTGGGGCGCTTCCACTCAGCAGAAAATACCTGACGTGGCAGCCTGGAATCCTGCAATCGTTGAACCCTAAAGTAATACTCCATTGCCCTCTGATGAAGCCACATGTGCAATGGCTTCATACCCCATTCAGCCAGCAGAATCGAGGAGCAAGGACGCTCTTTGCCACAACGCATTGCACATTTAATGATGTCAGTCTGCACTTTGTCAATCTGCTGTAACTGCCTTGTACTTGACGGGAACCAGACCTCACTGCCATACTCAACAATTGGGCGAATGCATGCGTGTCGCCTGTGCATCCCATATGTGTAAGCTGTTTCAAACATGAGAAACAAGGCCTGCTCATGCAATCAGCTATGGCTACAGGATGTTGGTGGCGTTGTCCACGCGTGAAGGAGTTCAGAAAGTTCCAGCTGCTGTCAACAGCAGTGTGACTGGGCAACACATGCCTGCTTTTGCAGTGCATGTAAGTGACACTGTGCACGCACATGTGCCGTAGATATTTAGCATGCTGTACATAGTATGATGGCAGCTCGACCACACTGGACTGCAGCCTGCAGCTCCAACTGAGGCAACAGGAATGCATGAAAGTGCAGCCCAATCGAGCTGTCTGTACCATCATGCCATCTTATCAGTCAGCAGTACCTGCAGCTCCAGTAGTTGTCAACTAGCAAGCGGCTTGCTGTGCAGGCAGAGAAATGTGCACACGCCTCCAACGCCTCATCAACGCAGTTAAAATGTATGTCAGTGTTACTGAATGTTATTGAAACACTTTGAATGCGCTTCCTGCGTGCTGCAGGCGACAATGCGGCTAGCCGCTCGGCTAGCCTGGAAGTAAACTCCTCTGCTAATTCGACCGCCAGGATTCTTGGGAGCCGTCGCCAGCAGCATATAAGTACGCTCAGGTTTAGCCCACTCTTCAGTGAAAGCAAAAAAGTCTTTATCATCTTGCAAACCTCTCTTTCGCTAACAGGATACTCAGCAAGATGATGAGGACTTCCCGCCTTCAGTGCGCAGTGGCCTGCCACACCCGTGGCTGCGGTAAGGCCGCCTACAACAAGACACTGAAGAACGACTGCAAACATGCCTCCATCATCTCCATTTTTAGCAGCGCCACCAAGGTCCTGCTGAAGCCCTGCGCTCCCGCTCCGGGGTCGGACTTTGCGGCCTCGCAGAAGGCGCTTGAGCACTTTATGGTGGCCGTGCTGGTTATCCTGGTGTGTTATTCCCTCCAGGAGGTCAACAACAACCACAGCAACACGGTGTTTTGGCCCAAGGTGAGAGCAACACTGCAGCTGCCAGCAATGCAAAAGCTGGACAGCAAGTGCACGGGCACAACCAAAGTAGCACATGTTTGCTATGAAGAGCTTACTAAGCTGTCTGACACATATGCATTTCATACAACCATGCAAGCGCTCTGAAAACAAGCCATAATTCACATGTCTCCGCTGTGTCTGCTGCTGCAGATTCAAGTTGGCACGCGCTTCACTGATGAGGAGTTTGCTGCCCTCGGCTGGCCCATCTGCACCCAGGCCACCACGGCCACCATTGCTCCATGAGCCACCTCTGCCATCGACCTGCTGCCTGCCACTAGCTGCGACATCCTGCCAGCGCCCACCACCCTGGTGGACGAGACAGAACCAGCAGCCACCAACACCGCCACCACCATAGTCGACGAGGCAGCAGCAGCAAGCCCCAACACCACCACCAGCAGCAGCAGTGGCATCAGCAGCAGCTGTGTGTACGACATGTACCCCAGCAGCAGGTGCTGCAGCGACAGCGCAGCAGACATTCCCTACGACTCCTGCAGCCTGCAGCAGCAGCCTGAACTGGCTGATGCAGCAGCAGAAGAGCATGTTACCTGCCGCATCCAGGTGGCATCTGCAGCAACAGCAAAGGCAGCAGCAACCAAGGGCAAGCTGCCGCTTTCGCAAACAGCAGATTGTGACACAGCAGCAGCACTGGCAGGCCTGGCAGACAACATGCAGCTGCACCCAAAGCGGCGGCACAGCCTGCCTGCAGCAGCAGTGCAGGTGGTGAGTGGTGTCGGCGAGGTTGGCGGCAAGCAGTCTGGCTGGCTGCGGCATGTGTGCAGCAGACTGTTCGTCTGTGTGGCTGCCGGCAGCTTTGTCAAGGCGGATGGGTTGTTGTAGAGTGTGTTAGACAGATGTTGGTGGCTGGCATCACCTGTTTGGTGGTGGTCAGGTTCTTGATTGCTAGTCAGTGTTGGCCTCCATGTGGGGCTTGTTCTTGGTTGTCGTCGCTGACAGTCGTTGTTGGTTTGGTTCACGGCATTGTTTTGAAAGGTCGTCGCTTGCATCCATACGCATGGGGTTGCATCATCAGGGCATCATCGTGGCATCACCTTGCGTATGTAACATCGCCGCATCAAATGGCAGCGAGCCTCGCTCTCAAAGCTGCCGGAGAGCAGTTGTGCGTTTCTGGCAGACGCAGCAACGATTCAATCCAGTGGCCGATAAGGCAAGCATCAGCAGCAGCTGATGTAACAGCTTTTATGTCAGGCTTACACATGCGGTCAGTGACAGCCTCTCAGCAATGTAACAGCAGGCAGAACACGCAGCCTGCATGGGTGCATGCATGCCCACACCACTTCCCTCAATACGCCCTACGGATTAGTGAGGAGTACTGCCTCAAAAAGGAGGCTGCCTAATAAAAAGTGACCGATGCACCACGTGGACCATTCGCTGGATGATGATCCAGATCTTGATCATTGGCAGTTTCAAGCAAGGAGTAGTGCTCCACCATCAGTGGAGTATGTGCATCTGCATCAAAACACCTGCTGCTGAGGTGGCACATGCACAGCGCCACAAAAGCAACAGACCAACCCAGGCATGACAAATGTTGCGCAGTGCATCGCAACAGTGATGCATATTGTCGCTGCGCAGCATGCTGAGCAGCATCCACTGGCATGATGCACCTCACAAACTGCTGCACTGCCAGCAGTAGGGGCATCGCAATATGAAACCACGTGCACATGACGATCATACGCCCCTCAAGGCAGGACGTGCACAGGACCGCGCTTCATCATATGGCACAGCACCACGCATGGCATGCTGCACACAATAGACGGCGCGGCAAGTTGCCAGGCGCACCCAAGAGGGCTGCAGACACCCTGCACATGAGCCTGCAAAACTTCGAGCTGCTCACAGTCCAAGCCCAAGTGGGCAAAAATGGCTCATGCATTGCCACAAGTAACAAACGCTTTGCTTGACAGCTCTGACACACAGGTGCAGGCTGCAGCAGCCGCACACTCTGTCAACTACTGGTTGCTAGTAGCAGCTGCGTGCTTTGTTCTCTGGGAGGGATGCCACATCAGCATGGCACCTGCAGCGCTGATCTGATCTACCCAGCAATGCAATGCATGCCTACAAGTTCCAAAGGCTGTAAAGCCGGTTGGCCCAAGGCCAGCAATGTCCCCCTTGCACAACATGCATAGTTGCTTTACAGATAGGCAACGAGTGGCACAGCGCAGGTGCTGAAGTGCACCATTGCTGCTCTCCTCATTGTCACGTGCAGATCGCATTGCGTTGCGCAGCTGGTGTATCAGCTGCCACTATGCTTCTAAACTGCGTACTGGCAGCAAGTGCAGCGAGCAGCACAGTGTGTAGCCCAAAGCAGGCATGAGAAAGAGAGATGAACTGCTTTTGGGTACCTAGAACAAAAGCTGCACAAACGCATGTGCAAGGCGCATGTACACGCACCCTAGCAGCACACAATGCAGCTGCATGCAGCAGGCAATTGCCTGCTGAACCGCCTGGAGCAAGTTCAATGCAGTCACGTGCCAAAGCATCACCAATCTCCTCTTCACCACACGCAGTGCCTTTAGGTAGCTAGCTACAAGCAAGTCATGCATAACGGCATGCTGCTACACCAGAACCGCCA